>JAOWBJ010116184.1:0-13763 GCA_028566335.1 Monarda citriodora | reverse complement strand
AATAGGAATATGTCCCTTATCTTAAGTCGCTAATCTAAAGCGAGAAGATAAAAAGACAATGAGTTATTGTCGGGGATTAAAGATAGATCACTTTTAAATTCATACGCCATGAAGTGTACATTATAAAAGCGATCTAGCAAAATCTATGCAAAAGATAAAAATAAGACTAAATACAAGCGATATTCTAGTCTAGTCTCTTCCTGAGGGTGTTAGTCCGTAGGCGGCATAGCAACTGATTTTTGTCTGGGTGCAAGCTGATACATTATCTCTGATCTCCTTCTTGCCTATCACCCAGGCAACCTCTGTATCAATCTTATTTCTATCTGGCAATACGCGTCCATGAACAACAGGCGGCGGCAGAGTTCGCTTAATAGGGACTTTGAAAAGCACATCTCCTGCACAATTAAGAATTGAAGTCCAGAGCGATTTGTAGTAATCCTTCATCATTTCTACAAATGCTATTTGGGGGCAATCAGTCTTGTAGATTCCCCAATGATGGTGCAGCTTCTGAAATCGAATCTCCACCTTGTCCCATTCTCCCAACAACCTCTCTAGGACATACTCAACCACCTCTCTTGTGTAATGCAATTGCAGATATTGCTGAGTATTCCTTGCAGAGCGAGTGAAGATCCTTCTCTTCATTTCTAGATAAGACGCTTTAAGCTCGTCGATCGCAAGATTGGGCTTGAAACTCCTTATCATCTCAATCACGAATTCCCTTGCATACTTATCTTTCTAATTCGTCTCAGTCTCCGCAATCATTTTCACTGCAATTACATTATGAGAGTATAGCTCCACTCCTCTCCTCTTGGCTTTGCGGCACATATCGAATGCAAGTCTCCTTGAAATAAATTCTCACCCTCGCATAGAAGTCATTCTCGATGTCCTTTCTCATTTCGATTCTTAAAGCTTCAGCCTTTGACTTCTTAGCAGCAATCCACTTTGCTTTCTTATTCGCTAGCTCATCCTTCTTCAACTCAAGCTTCTACTTCACCGGCTTCTTCTTCGCTTGCTCAACGACAATAGCCTTCTCCTGAGAAACATCCACAGCGGGCTCTTCAATTGGCTCATCAAGAATCACAGACAAGCGAGCCGCTTCTAATTCAGCCTCAAGTTCAACATCCTCCGCTTGATCATCAACAAATTCAATCCTTTAAGCGGGCTCTGGTTCTAGAGTGGGTTTTGAAATTTGGGCTTGAGTGGTCTTGACAGCACCGCTTTGCTCAGGTTGCGGCTCATTTATAGAAACTCCTTTTGCCTTTGGTGCAACCTGGAGCGACTTCTCTTTTCCTTCCTCCTTGCTGTCGTGACCGCGAGAGGGTCCAGCTCCACTTCACTCGATTATGTCTTGCTTGATGGCAGCTTTCACTCCAAGCAACATCTGACCCATTACCGAGTGAGCGAATTGAGGCACTTGAGATTTGAATGTCTCGCTCAGTATGGCTTTGATATGTGGGCCAAGTTGCAAGCTCATCTCGACAGGTTCTCTAATCTGGGCATCAGAACCCCCTTCATCCTGAATCAGCTCCATCTCATCTCTTGTTGGAGCGAGCACATTTTCTCCTTCAGCCATCAACCCCTGAATCTCCTCCTTCAGCTCCTGCTGATCCTGCAACATCCTCTCATTCTCCTCTAGCGCTAACTCCTTAGCCGCTAGGACATTCTCCTGCTCTTCCAACAATTTATGTCTCTCTGCCTCGCTTACTTGATTGAAAGATCTATGCAAAGCCAGGTCCTTGTTTGCCTTAGACAGCTCTTCTTCGAGCGATTTTTGAATTTATGCGGCCTTTGCAAGTTATCATTTAGAGACTGGCAGGTACTCTCCAAAACTTGAAGCCTCGCTTCAGCAGCTTTCTGTGCTTCATCCAACTTCGCTTGTAAATACTGGTTCTCCCCAACCAGCTTTTTAATCCTTCCATCAGCAGCGATTTGAGCATCTTTTGAGTCTTGGGTAATCATAAGTAGCTCATTCAAGCTAGGCACTCTTGCTGGGATAAGAGTCCTTATATTCGGGTAAGTCGGGAGCAGGGCCTCCTCCATCTTCTGCCTGGCTGCTCCAAAATCTACCATCTCATGGAATCCAGAAAACCCAAATTTAGATAGGGTTTTCGCTTCTGCAATTCTTAGCTCATCTCGGCTGGATTTGTCTATGGCCAAGAAAATCTTGTAAAATTCTATCCCTTTAATAGTGGCATAGTCAAGCAGCTCCCCGAATTTTTCTTTCATTTCATCGCTCAGTTCCACATTCGCAAAGTGACGGGCAATATCGCTTCGCAGCTTCTGCTTTTCTACTTCCAACAAGGTCACTTGACCTTCTCCAGTATCCATTTCGTAATCATTGGGCAGCTTCCCTAACCCCAACTCCCTTTCTTCATCCTCTAGATATGCAATGTAATCCCCTTCTTCTCCTTCATCGAGTGGATCTTGCATTATTGCTTTGCGTTGATATGCGGCTTGGGATGTTAGAGCGGATTTCTCTTGAGCGAGCTCCTCTTGAGCTGATTTTTCCAGAGCGACTATGTCCAGAGTGGACAAGTCGTGAGCGAAATCTGCGAATATGGTCTTTAAGCGATCCTGTGCTCACTTCATCTCGTAATTTTGCTCCAACTGGAATATCTTCATTTTCATCCATTCGCTCTCCAATAAATTCTTCTACTGTACCTCCACCAATCTCTTCTCTCTCTTCTTCTCCTCCTCCTTCAATATCCAACTCCTTCTCCTGATCATCCACTTCTTCTTCTGATTCTAACACTTCTGTTTTATCCCAATCAACTTCTTCTTCATCTAATTCTCCAACCTCCTCATCTCCTTCATACCCTGACTCGCTTTCTGATAAAGAAAAACTAACTGGACGAGTCCTCCTCCCTTCTGATTCGCTTCCATCGGATTCTCTTTCTCCTAAAGCGCGAAGGGGCGCAATGTCCACTACTGGCTCCTTTACAATCAATCTTTGAGAGATTAGAATGTTATCCTGATCATCACCTTCCAACTCCTCCTCTGGCTCATCCACAAGAGTTTGCTTCTCCACCTTCTTTGACTTTTTCTTTGTTGGCTCTCTGCAGTTAGTGGAATAAGCGGCAACACCAACTGATCACTTATCTCCTCATCTTCATCCTTCTTGTAGAGCGATCGCTTTACTGGCTGGAAACTAAAGCGATCATCAAAAAGCTCCCCCCTTCCTTCCTTATTCTGCAATCTCAACATCGATTGGGAAATAGCATTCCCGAAGCGGATTGTGGTGTTCATAGAAAATATGAACTGATTCTTCCGCTCTACTGTCGCAGTAACGTCCATCCACTGGCTCACTATAAACCTTCCCCAATTATACTGCCTACCCTCCAACTCATCCAACAGCGCACATAGGACCCTCAACTTGATCTGGGAGACTGTGGTATGACTCCCCACATGGCTAAATACAATTTTGGTCAATATGTCGCAGAGCTTCTTGTAGATTGGCTTCAAATGCTTCGTATGTGTTTTGCTCGACACATACACTGCTCTTGGGTCACTAGAAAATCTCTGCAGCATCTCCGTCAACTCGTCACTCCCGGCGCTCTCAACATCCAAACCTGTTGAGCGAAGACCAAGTGCCTCCGTAACATCCACGATGTTTAGAGGAGTGGAAATACATGTTTGTGGGTGGTTAGGGTTCGGTCGTGATACGGAAGTTGTAAGTGTATCGGGGTTGAAATTTCAGAAGAACTCTATGATCGAAACTGGGTAGATAATATGAGGTGAACTGGTGAAGAAAGTGGCGAGGCCGGCGACGAAAATGGATTTTCCAACTACACCATTATCTGTGTCGAAGGAATCTAGGGAAATATGTGGCTCAACAAGGATATGTTCCTTGAGAGGGGGTTGTTGGAATCGGAAAAGGTTGAATATGGTGGGTGGCTTTGTTTTTGGTGCCATCGGAGTAATTTTGACAAAGACTATAAAAGCTTGAATAATCGTCAATGGAGATTCTCGGAAAAACTCTAAGTGTTTCGCGAGAAAGAAGACTTATCAGAGAAGATTATGGATTTTGAATTTTGGAGTAAGTATATATAGGTTTGTGGGTGAAGAATCGTGTCCATTGGATTTGGATATGACCATTTGAATTTACGGACAAGATCATCACTGAGATTTGAATCGGTATAGTGGTAGGTGAATGGGTAGACGGTTGAGATCTCCCCTAAAGATCAAACGGTTACGGATTTGTGGGAGGAGTTCTCAACAGTAAAAGTGCCTGCAAAAAGGCACGTCATGTCAGGCGTGACAGGGCATTAAATGCATGAACTCGCTTTAGGATTTTCCACTTTAGCGAGCTCGAGCGAACTTTCTCAAGCGAACTTGCTTGAGCGAATTCTCTCGAGTGAATTATCTCGAGCGAACAATTCTCGAGCGATTCGCTTGAAACTTTCTCAAGCGAGAATTTTCAAGCGATCCGCTTGGAATTTTCGAGCGACTCGCTATAGCTTTTTCTTAAGCGATTTATGTTGAAGCGATTTTTCTTAGAACCGATTTGTAAGTCTCTCAAGCGACATTAAAGTGATTACTTTTAAGGAATTGCTTGAGCGAATTTTGATCCGATAAAGTATCAGCTTCTAATAAAAATAGCTAAACATCTTCGAAAGCGATAATAGTAAAGCGAATAAAGTAAAGCGATTATACTTGTTCTTCGAGAACATTTAGTTGAGTCGCTTTGCTTAAGAGAGTTTTTATGAACTTTGAGAGCGATCCGCTTTTTCAGGGTCTGCAGAGTGTAGTGTCTTTCTCTCAAGTAAAAACCTCTTAAAATATAAGCGACAACATTTTACTATTTTTCAATTAATAATGTGAAGTTCTTCTGGGAACTTTCACAGAATTAATTTACTTTAATGGAAATAGGGAAAAAGGACTTACCAGTCAACCAAATATTGAAATTCGAATGATACCTCTATGAAGCGTCTTTGACCAAGCGGCATGTTGGACCCGCTTGACAAGTTCCAGGATCGAGCGATTTCCGCTGAGCGAACTTCTTTGAGCGGCTTTCCTCGAGCGATCTTCTTGCCATTCCGCTTCATCTTCTTCCCCTTACATACTCAAGCGAGAATGTTCCCCCTTAACTGAGTATCCAACAATGTCCTTTCGAAAACCATTCTACTTATTCACCTAACTCCACCTTACCCTCTTCAGGGTCTAACAACCCTAATTCAACACACAACATATTAAAGCGATCTTGTGCGAGTGTCTTGGTAAAGATATCTGCTCGATGTATGTCGGTGTGAATCTTGACCACTACGACATCCTTCTTCTCCACGTGATCTCTTATGAAGTGATGTCAAATCTCAATGTGCTTGCATCTCGAGTGAAAGATTGGATTGACGGTCATCGAGATAGCACTTGTGCTGTCACAGTAGATGGGAATTTCTTTGGCCACTATGTTGTAATCCATGAGTTGATGCTTCAGCCAAAGTACATGTGAGCAGCAGCTTCCAGTGGCCACATATTCCGCTTCATTGGTCGAAGTCGCTACGCTTGTCTGCTTCTTTGAGAACCAAGAGACAAGCTTATTTCCAAGGAAATTGGAACGCACCCGTTGTTGACTTTCTGTTGACATTGCAGGTGCCAAAATCCGCATCGGAGTATCCGCTCAGCTCCAAACCATCTTCCCTTGGATACCAGAGACCTAAGTTGATGGTCCCCTTCAAATACTTCAGAATGGTTTGAGCGGCCTCCAGATGATATTGCTTTGGATCGCTTTGGAATCTTGCGCACACTCCAACTGCATAAGATATGTCAGGGCGACTTGCAGTGAGATATAGAAGCGATCCAATCAGGGCTCTATATTCTGTGGGATTCACCGCTTTGCCATCAAGGTCGGAGTGAATTTTCCATATTAGGCTCATTGGGACACTGACTGTCTGTTCCTTCTCAACTCCGAACCGAGCGAGCATCTCTCTTGTGTACTTCGCTTGATTGATGAAAATCCCATCTTTCATTTGCTTGACTTGGAGCCCTACGAAGCATGACATCTCTCCCATCATAGACATCTTATATTTTTGCTTCATGAGTATAGCAAACCTATCTCCGAAAGCTGGATTAGTGGATCCGAAGATAATATCATTGACATATATTTGCACCCATGAAGTATCTTCTCCTTCTGATATAGTGAACAGTGTCCTGTCCACGCTTCATTTCTTAAATCTGCTTTCCACCAAAAATGTAGAGAGTGTATCGTACCAAGCTCTTGGTGCTTGCTTCAATCCATATAATGCTTTCTTCAATCGATACAGTGTGTCACTCACTTTGAATCTGGGTGGCTACTCTACATAGACTTCATTCTTTAGCACTCCATTGAGAAAAGCACTCTTCACATCCATTTGATATACTTTTAGGCCCTTGGATGCAGCGAATGCTAAGAACAACCTTATCGCTTCAATTCATGCTACTGGAGCGAAAGTCTCTTCATAGTCGATCCCTTCCTGCTGACAATATCCCTTAGCAACACACCTTGCTTTGTTGCAAACCACCACATGATCTTGGTCTGTCTTATTTTTGAATACCCATTTGAGATCTATCACGTTCTGGTGCGAGGGACAATCAACTAGCTCCCTTACTTCATTCCGCTTGAACTCGTTCAACTCCACTTGCATAACATTGATCCAATCGGGGTCTGCAAGCGCTTCTTCAACTGTTGATGGCTCTATGGATGAGAGAAAGCAACCAAAGAGGCAGTTTTCTCCATGAAGAAGGGTTCCACGCGTCCTAACTCCAGCATTTGGATCTCCGATTATTTGAGTAGGATCGTGATTTCTGAGCCATAACCTCCTTTGAGCGAGTTCATTTTCCGCGTCACTTCCCCCTTCGCCATTGCAACTGCTTGGCTCTTGAACTGAGGCTCCCTCACCATTAACAACTTGTGAGGTCGAAGGATCATCTGGAGAGGTTGGGCGCTCTTCAACCTCAGACAGATGACTTGGATCCTGCTGAGGGTCTTCAACATCTTGAGGAATAGGGGGAATGGGAACTTCCTTTGACTGCGAGCGGGTCACGGGACCACTCGAGCGATCTTCGGAATCCGCTTGACCAAGATTCAAGCGGCTGAATGGCAGCTCAACATCATTTGAGTGATTACCTGTCTCCTGCACATTCTTGAAGGTAGCTTCGTCAAAAAAGACATGAGGTGTTTCCTCCACAACAAGAGTCTGACAATTGTAGACTCTATAAGCTTTACTTGTTAGGGAGTATCCTAAGAAAATCCTTGAGTTTGCTTTGCTGTCAAAAGTCCGCAATTGTGTTTTCCCATTGTTATGTATGAAACACCGACAACCAAAAATATGGAAATAAGATATGTTAGGAATTCTTCTTGTCCATATTTCATATAGTGTTTTCTGTTGTCTTGAGTTGATGCCGGTTTGATTCTGAACATAACAAGCGGTATAAACCGCTTCAACCCAAAACCGCTTGGGCAATTCGTCATCTGCTAACATGGTGCGAGCGGTTTCTTTGATTCTCCAATTTTTGCGCTCCGCTACACCATTTTGCTAAGGAGTCTGAGCGGCCGATGTCTGTCGCTTGACTCCATTCTCTCCACAATAATCATCCAGAACGGAATTAAGAAATCTTGTGCCCCGGTCCGAGCGAATAGTCACTATGTTGAGGCTCTATTCGACTGAGAGTTGTTTGAGCAGCCTCGGTAGCAACTTCAATCTCTCATTCTTACTGTACAAGAAAACTACCCAAGTGAAGCGAGAAAAATCATCCACAGCAACAAGAGTATATTTTCTTCCATTTAAAGAGCGAGAAGATGCTGGACCGTGCAAATCCATGTGGAGCAGCTCTAGTATCTGCTTGGAGGACCCATCTTCAATGCTTGGGAAAGAAGCTCTTGGTTGCTTTCCCATTTGGCAAGCAGCACACACTTGGTCCTTCACGAATACCTCATTAGGGATCCCACGAACAAGGCCATTTCGAGCGATTGTATTGATTGGCTGAAAGTTGAGGTGGCTCAATCTTCTATGCCACAGCCAGCTCCTTTCAGGTGTACTTCGAGCGACCAAGCAGACTTCCCTGTCGCTTGAGGTCTATTCCCCTGAGAGCAATCTGCTTTGTAGATCCATGCTTGATATAAACTTTGTTAGCGATGACTTCTACAATATAACATTTATAGCATATTTGAGAAATTGAAAGCAGGTTATGTTTTATCCTCTGGACATATGAGACATTTTCTATTCTCACATTGCCCAGTTGCAATGTCACTAGAGGTCCCTCTTTATCTTCAACATTGGCGAGGAAGGATCTGACATCAGTCATGTGTCTTGAGCACCCACTATTAAGGTACCAGGTAGCGTTTTCTTGTTCCCTTCCCCGAGAGACTGGGACCACCTGCTTCCCCTGCACGATTTAAGAGTGATTTTTAGGTACCCAAATGAATTTGGGTCCTTTGGGGTTAGCACTTTGGCTTTTAGCCTTAGCGGGTTTCAAGGGTGAAACAGCTTGGGGCTTTGGCCTGCAAACCTTTGGTCTGCTGTGGGAGTGAGTCTCGCAGCATCATGTGCATGTGCATGCAAAATTTGGTCGAGCGTTTTTCTCGGATCGAAAGTCGCTTGGCCTACTTCGCTGAGCGAAGTCTCTACCAAAATGATACCTTTGTGAGCACAAGGTACGCTTGGTACTTCATCCTCGGCATAGCGCCAAATATGAGGATGGAAAGGAATATGGTCACAACGATTGTTCCGTTTTCTGTAAAAGCTCACTTGACCCTGAAATTCCACAAGTGAATTAAAGCGCTTGGGAATACGCTTCTGAACGGGCTGTCTTCCCCCTTGGTTAGCGAACTGCTTTTGGGGTCTTGAAGGAGCATTCCGTTTTGGCCTCACTGGGTCCTTGGCCCTATTCACCTTAAGCCAGTCGATCCCCTTTGGTTTAAAAGCGATTTTGGGAGGACTGCTTGGAATTTCCTTCTCTTTTCCTTTTCCGGCATGTATCAAAGGTGCAGTGGGCTTCTTCGATACATTCATTGAAGAACGAACAAAGATAGGACAGGAAGAGGTAGAGGGCTTATCGGGAACAACAACGTACCCAATCCATTCCTTTGAGCCATGAGGCGGAAAGGATTGCTCAATCTTTTTACTCGCTTGAGATGCGCCGTAAAGAGACTTGAGTTTGAAAGTAAGGTGTTGTTCACACCCTTGAGCGGTCTCCAACTTCTCTTAGAGGTCGCTAATCTTGCTCTCCAAATCGCTTAGCTTTTTATTGCTTTGAGCGATTTGGGTCGCATGCTTGGCATTTTCCAAGCGACTGTTGGTGAGCGATCGCTCAAGTTCAAGTCGACTAGCCTGCAGTTCTGAGTAGTCATGGTGCTCACAAGCGACCACGTTTTGCTTTCCCTTGAGCAAATCAAGCCCTTGGGTCAGCTTCGCGTTGTCGCTCATATAGCGACGTAGCAGAACTTACAGTGCTTGGTGATTCTCAACAAGGTTGAGATAGTCACCGAGCAGCTCATTGTCGAAGAGCGAGTCCGTATCATCCTCATTTTCCTGAGGAGTATCCGGAATGCTCTGCACGTGTGCGGGTGTAATGGACGAGTTGGAGTTTTCACAGAGAATTACCTTGTCCTCCGCTTCAGATTCATTGTCGCTCATAGCCATGAGATTAAACTCAGGTTCTTCCTCATCGAATGCCAGCAGCCCCATATCAAGCGACAGCTGAGCCGCTTCAGATTCATCATCTGTGAATTGGTCCTCATCATGATTGACCACATGCACAAGAACATCTGCTTCCTTCGCAACATAAGCTTTACGAGAATTAATCTTGGCCTTTAACTCCTCTCGCTCTTTCTCCGAAAGTGAGGGGCACTCAGATTTTTAGTGGCCCACTTTATGGCATTCATAACACTTGACGGTGTACTTGACACCAGGAGATCCTCGAGCAGCACTAGACTCCGCTTTACCCTTGCTTGGCAAGCGACCAGATGGTCCTTGCTGCTTCTTGTAAAACTGCTTGTACTTTGCAGCACGAGCATTGGAGGTGTTGAATCCACGGATCAACGAAAGAGCAAACTCTTTCAATTCCTCCTTGGACATATCCCTGATATCTCCATGAGAGAAGGCGCATGAGGAATCCGCTTGTTGAACATTAGCGCCTCAAATTCTCTCATAAGAACAGACAACTTATTTTCTTTGATTTTCTCTGTCCCTTGTGAGAGGAGGGCTAGTGTATGCCACATTTCCTTCGCAGTCTTGCACTTCATAATTCTCGCTAGGTGTGCATCTGAGACTGTTGACTGCATGACATTCTTCGATACTCGATCAAGATTTTCGACTTTATAATCTGCAGCGGCAAACTCCTCGCGTGGTTTCTCAATATAAGTCGCTACACCTGGTGCATCTCCTGTAATAGCTAACTTCATAATCTTAATGTGACCATTGGTAATAACATCCCACATTCTGTCATGAAGAGAGGCAAGGTGCGACTCTACTCGGAAGCTCCAATTATTATAACCTTCTACCGAAAATTGAGGTAGCGAACCTAAGGAAGTCATCTTGGGAAATGGTTAAATAAATGCAGTATGCTGTGTACAAATTATGCAAGTTTTTCTCTGAAAGATCTGTTCAAAGAACGCAACTGTGTCGCTTCAAAAGAGTTTGAAGCGACACCGATGTACAAAGCAGTAGTTCTAATGAACTCCTGCTTTGATACCACTTGTTTGCCCGGGTAGTACTAACACACGTAGAGGGGGTGAATACGTGTGCAGAGGTTTTAACCTCTTTTTCAAATTTAGAGTGAATTTAAGAAAACCCTTCTTTTAGAAAATCGCTTGGGCTTTGACCGAGCGACTTTTTCCAAGCGGATTTGTCCGAGCGAAAAAGGTCTCTTACTCAGAGCTTTGAGCGAGCGGAATTTGGTGAGCAGTAAAGTGCTTTAGAGAAAAATCTTGCTTTTAATAAATCATCTGTTTGCTTAAGTGTGAGTGTGTGAGATATGCAATAAGCAAAGCAGTAAATAAAGCGAATAAAGAACACAACGATTTATAGTGGTTTAGAGATGAAACTCCTACGTCCACTCTTCTTCCAACCTGGAAGGAAAACCACTAAAAACTGTTAGGGTGCCCGGTTCTTCAGTCCCCAGAACGACGGTGCCCGGTTCTTCGTTCCCCGGAAAGACGATTGCACAGAACTTACGTCCTCTGGCTGAACGATGAGTGAATTCAGTCTCACTCGGGACAAGTACAAGGGTTATTGATATTATAACAATATCTCTAACTATAAGCTAATCCTTTTACAATGAGTGCAAAAGGTATGGTAGGATTATCTTCTTCATAAGTGTTCAAGTTAGATACAAGAACACTTAAGGTATGAGGATCTACTGACTTCTTAAAACTAAGATCGTTCTAAGGAACTCAATAAAATACAACTCTAAAACCAAAGAAGATTTTCCTGGGTTCTAACTTAGAGTTGAAAGATTTTGAGCGATGTAAGCTTTGAAAAGATTTCTGCTGAGTTTTGACTTTTTGATAGCGAGAGTTGACTTAATCTTCAAGTTCTGATCTTCAGCATTCATAGGAGATGTTGGCAAGATGATCGTTAGAGAGAAGCCATTTGTCCAACGTCTTTTCCTCAATAATTTTTGAAGTCCGCGGATGTGATTGGATTAGGTGCAGAATTGTCCTTGTTCTGCAGTCAAATCTGTACTATGATGTACTATGAAGATTTGCAAATTGACTTGCAGAGTGGTTGGTCATCTGCGCGCTACCACGTGACTCTGTGGCACAGACTCGCATTAAATGTGTGCGCAGAACATTCGCTTGGAGTGCGGTCACTTTACTTAAAGTGAAACGTTAGTCTCTTCAGTGCTTTGTTAGAGCTTTATGAACTTTTAATCCTCTTGGAACATTCTCTCAGAGATTCGCTTTGTCTTCGCTTGAGAAGATCTTCGCTTGAACGAACTCGCTTGACAAAACTGCTCGGCCACAGCTCGCTTGAAGAAACTCGCTTGAAGAGTCTTCGCTTGGCACTTGTTCCTCGCTTGAATATAGCTCCTGACAAGATCGCTTGAAGTCTTCGCTTGAAGGTTCCGCTTGGGTTGATATATCGCTTAAGCACTGGAGCGAGAAAACTTCGCTTGACAGACTTTGCTTCAAGGATTCTGCTTGACTTTATCTGCTTGAGAAGACTTCGCTTGAGGCTTCTCGCTTGAACTGGGAACCTTGAGAGATAGCACTGAGAACTGCTTGGCCAATCAAGTCGCTTAGCATATCATCCGCTTTGACTTGAGTCTTCGCTTCAGTCGAAAAACACTTGGAAAAATTGAAGTTCCCTAATAGGTGAACTTCTCTAATACATGAAAGATTACAAGTGTCCTACCGCAATGGGAAATTATGAAATTAAGACTATGAATAATTAGCCAAAGGGCTTTGGCATAATCAAAACAATTAATCCATTTTATTAATGATAAATACCCGCTTAACTAAATATCCCAACAATTTTCCCCTTTTTGATGATACCAAAGCTAGTCTAAAAAGGTACGAGAGCTAAATAACAAATGACTTAGTCGGTATCAGAGCTATAACTACCAAAGCTATTTCTAAGGTACCAGAACTAAAGTCACCAGAGATTAGCTGGCATCAGAACAGATAAAACATTGACTAACTTTCATAAGGATCAGAGCAAAAAATGGAATTGCTAAAAAGCAATAATATTAAAGCATATATCTTCACTAGCTTGAAGTATCAGAGCATAAAGAGATATTCGCTTAATGTATCAGAGCGAATTGTAGTGAAGATATCAGAGCATCCACAATATGCTTTAAGGAATCAGAACGTAAACCAATATTATATGCCTAAAATATCAGAGCTTATTTGTGCGAATAAAAATTTGTTTAAAGTATCAGAGCAATTACCAACGTTAAGTATCAGAGTGAAATTGAGCAAATAGACATTTGCTATGGTATCAGAGCATATTAGGGATGTGGGTAAGCATATCCCTTAATCGCTTCCCCCTCAATCTAGTAACTCAGGAAAACAGATGTTAGTGCAATAGATATCATGAAGTTTACTAGAGGGTATTGGAGCTTAGAGGGTAACTGAGCGATTGTATGACTTCGCTTTATGCGGTATCAGAGTGAATCCTATAGATAGTATCAGAGCGATATTGGAATGATTGAGTGAATTCGCTATATGGTATCAAAGTGATATACAAGTCTTTCTAGACATAGCGAATCCCCCTTGACTTGATAACTCATCTGCAAAACAACAAACGTTAGTACAATAAGAATATGTCCCTTATCTTAAGTCGCCAATCTAAAGCGAGAAGATAAAAAGACAATAAGTTATTGTCGGGGAAGATAGATCACTTTTAAATTGATACTCCATGGTGTGTACATTTTACAAGCGATCTAGCAAAAGATAAAGACAAGACTAAATTATAAGCGATATCTTAGTCTAGTCGCTTCCCGAAGGAGTTAATCCATAAGCAGCATAGCAGCTGATTCTCGTCTGGGTGCAAGCGGATACATTCTCCGAGATCTTCTTCTTGCTTACCACCCAGGCATATTCTCCATCAATCTTCTTCCTGTCTGACAAAACACTTCCATGAACAGCAGGTGGCGGCAGAGTTCGCTTGATTGGGACTTTCATAAGCGCATCTCCTGCACAGTTAAGAATAGAAGTTCGGAGTGATTTGTAGTAATCTTTAATCATCTCTACAAACGCTACTTGGGGTCAATCAGTCTTGTAGATTCCCCAATGATGGTGCAGCTTTTGAAATCGAACTTCCGCCTTGTCCCATTCTCCCAACAGC
>JAOWBJ010116183.1:0-19050 GCA_028566335.1 Monarda citriodora | reverse complement strand
GAGTAAGAGTATCACCCGTATACTATCACCATCTCATTATAATAGTCTTGTTTGCTTTTTGATTTTTCGAGCACGTTTTTCCACTGACACCTAGTACGAGTTTTAAAATATGGTTTTTTTAAAAAAAACATTTACGGGATACTATACCGAAAAAAAAAATATAAAATCATATTATAAAACTCGCACTAAATTTCGGAGTAAAAGCAAACCCAAAAATTCAAAAAGCAAACAAGACTATTATAATAAGATAAATGTATTATAACGTAATTTATCATTTATTATGAATAGAATGCGACATATAGATAATAGAATATGAAATTACCTCCTTCTAATTTGAATGAGAACTATAAGAAATGGCATAAGAGTCAACGTTGAGAAGAAATAGTGGAGATATATGATTATAATTAATTGTAAGAAGAGAAAATTAATTGTAATTTTTTTTTCCATTTAAAAAAAAAACTCAATAAATATGTGGTTGTAATCGATAAATAGAGAATATAATTCCTACTGAGATGAGATGAAAGTAGTAGTATCTTCTACTTCTAAAAAATAGTAAAAAAATAATGGGATCCTAATTTTTTTTAGGGATAATGGATACTTTGTACATGTTTCTTGTTGAAAAATTGAGCACAAACAACATGCTTTAGGCGTACAAAATTATAATGCAAAAAAATGAAGATTATAACGAGAACAAAAATTGAACCATTACTAAGTTAAATTGAGGAAAATCCTCTTTCCGCAAGATGAGATACATTTCGGTAGTGCTCTCGATGATAGTACATGACTTAACAATTAGGCCCAAGCACGAGGCCCAATAAATATGGACCTCGATAAGAGCTTGGCACAACGCTATATGGCCTGAACACAAGGCCCGTCTTGAAGACATCCAAGCCCAACAAGATCGCATAGCCCACTAAGGCCCAGATCGACCATGCTCAGATCAGAGCCCAAGTCGGCCCATAGCTCGCGCCAACTTACTATCAAGACTAACAATGAGGATTCCTACTTCAAGCCTATCCCAAAGATATATTATAGAGAGATATGGATTCAGATATCTGCCATGTAAAAAGATATCAACAAGACCTTAAAGTTATCCGATCAGGCCCAAACTTTGTATTAGAGTAGAATTCTACTTGTAAGCCTATAAATAAAGGTACTAGGATAGAAGAGGGGACACACAAACTCTCATACTCATAAGAGCAATATACACTTTTCTCTTCTTCCCCGTGGACGTAGATTTGCTTCATAGTGAATCGAACCATGTAAATCTCTCGTGTTCTTACTTTCTTTACGTTATTCGCCATAGTAACAAGCCCATAAAAGGTATAATCGATCACTAGCGCCGTCTGTGGGAAGTTTATTTTCATGTTTCGATAAAAGCTTTTCACATACTTGTTCAACTATGCCTCCGAAGAACACCAGATTGAACGCCTCTCAGGCTGCTGGCGGTAAATCCAGACCCCAACCTGGTGTTGGAGAACGTCCCGATTGATCTGGAAGGTGACGAGATCGGCTCCGGCAAGGAAGGGAGCCAACACGCCGCAACTCCGCGGCACTCCGGATTAGAACTAGTAATCCGGAACTTTCTGGAGGAGAACAAAGACAAACTGGCGCAGTACCTCCAGGAATATAAGGGTCCTAACAAGGAAGGGCCTCATGAACAACATGGATCAACCCGCAACCGGGAGAGGAAGGATCCGAGCCTGGAGATTGTCCGGCAGCGTAATCGAGGTCGCAGTCCGCCTTGACATGCGCCTCGAGACCGCAGTCACCATCGCAGTCGGCGCGACCCGTCAGCCCGACACCACAGGTCGCACCACAACCGAGATCACTCTCCTTCGTGATCTCCATCAGCAAAGAAATCCCACCATCGGCGTGGAGGGTTCGACGCGTACGGGTTGATGACAACCCCATTTACCAGGGAAATCTACGAGACTCTTCTCCCGAGCCGTTATAAGGTGCCCAACATCCAACCTTATGATGGCCAGAGGGATCCGAGGAATTTTATTAGACAATTTCAATACAACATGTGGAACCAAAATCTGGAGGAGGTTCACATGTGCAAGGTTTTTCCCAAGCTATTGGTCGAAACAACTCGGGTGTGGTTCGATAGCCTACCTCCCAACAGCATCGGCTCATATCGCAAACTCGTGGAAGTCTTCAAGAGGAGATTCCACCAAAAAGCGAAGCCGAAATTCACCCCGGCACAGTTGTTGACCATCAAGAAAGGCGAGGGGGAATCGATCAATGACTTCCTAACTCGGTTCAATCAGGAAGCATTGAAAGTTGATGATGCCAGCGACGTGCTGATCATCTCGGCGTTCGAGAACGCCTTGCAACCTGGAGCCCTTTACCGGGAACTCGTGAGGCGGGAACCCCAAACTCAGGTCGAAATCTAGTAGATCGTGGACGAATACGCGCGAGCCGATGATGTTGATTGGCGGAAGCGCGACCGGGATAGGGGTGAGTCTTCCGCCAATAAGAAGCAGTCCGCAGATCGCGGTCTACAGAGCTCAAGCCGCCACAACATCCTTGAGAGGTTGAAGCAGGGTCCAGTGTCATCCCGACTTGGACTACGTCAAGGTATTGAGTCAAGGTTGGGTCCACGCTAGAACCCGGATCAGCCTCAATATACTCCCTTGACCAAACCGCGTGCAGAGATATACGAGCTGCACACGAACCTGTTCGAGAAGCCCCGCCCCATGCAGAGGCCGGCTGATCGCAGGTCGAAGAAGCGTTACTGCACCTTCCATGAGGATTACGGCCACGACACGGAGGAGTGCCGCAACCTCGCGGAAACTTTATGAGAACAATACCTATCTCAGGATTCAATAAACACGAACAAAATATTTACAGGTCCCATAAAAAGGAGAAACCATTATTTCGAACCAGCCTTGACCTCGGTCATCGCAAACGAGAAGTATATACTCCAAAATAGCAATGAACCTGGTTGCTGCAAAGAAGGAGTAACCTAGCTTCAAACTAGCACCGACTCCGGTCATCGCAAAACATAAGCAGATCGAACTTCAAAAAAGCAACGACATATATTGTAGCAAAAGAGAAGTAAAACAAGCTCGCAGTTCGCTACAAAGAGTAATGGCGAACAGAAAATTTTATTAAATGAAGGAAGACATATTACAATACATATTCCGATCTACAACATTATGGTCGGCGAATTTTGTTTTCGGGACTAAAATTCAACCATCTATCTGAAAAGTCTTGAGGGGAGTCGAATTGGGCATTCAATAAGCTGTCAAGGTCAAAACCACGACCTTGTCCCCTTCCTCCTCCACGGCCAGATACACTCCGACCTCCCGATCTCCCGCCTCGACGACCTCTAGCCACTACAGGTTGTGCTCGCAGAACCTCCGCAGCTCGCATAGGCTACCAAACAGCTACAACAGACGGAGGACTAGCCTCGTCAACAAAGGAACGACTGCCAACAAGCTTGCTAAGCAAAGGGTACCGATCCAAGATCACGTTGTAGTAACGAGCTATACTCTTCAGCTCGAGGATCTTTTCATGCAGCACCAATGGTTCACAGTCCTCGCGCCGGCCATAAGCGTTACACGCTGTGACCATCTTCCTCACCTTCGAGATCGGTACACCACCAGTTCATTGAACGAATATCATATAGGCCATGTAATCCTTGTCCATCTTCTCCAGTTCTCTGTTCGTACTCTTCAGTTCTCCCTTGGTCTCCTGTAACTCATCTCGGAGAAGATTATATCGTGCATGGAGCTCATCGTATTTAACTTAAGCGGACCTCGCAATCCGCTCACATTCCGCCACAGCTTGGCCGGATTCCTCTTTCCAGTGTGTCAGTTCGCCCTCCAGATCGCTCGCCGAACTAGGTCCAACAGAGACGATAGCACCGGACTGATTATACTTCTCCTTCCAAAAAGCAACATCTGCCTCTGCAACCTTAAGCGAGTCTACCAGTTCGTTTATACGGATAACGAAGGGGGACGCATCAAACATCTCGGGAGACGGAGACTGAGTATAGAAGAAAAATAAAGAAAGAAAAAGCAGAATTCAGATTTCAGAAGCAAACCATTTCTTTATTAACATCAAAGCAATGCCCTAATGGCACTGTGGGTACATGAAGGCTAAAGAAAGAAAAAGGAAAAATTACAAGGGAGGAGTTGAACCAACCCTAACATCCTCATTGGCCTCCACCACCGGCTCCTTGGACACGACATCCCCTTTGGACACCTGGGAGAAGAGCTCATCAATCTCGACCTCTCGGTCAACCTCAACAGCTCGCACAGCTTCTGCTGTCAGGCAAACAGAAACAGATTCCAGCTCCTTCAGCAGTGTGAAGTCGCAGAGGCCGGCCCACACTTCCTCGACCAGGGCCCGGTCATTCTCCACATCGGTCCGGGCCTTGCACCCATACTTGGCGGTATCCAGCTCGGGGTGGTCAGTCTTCACGGTTTCCAACATCTCCACCACCGCTGCTTCGCCAAGAACAGTGCCCGGGTTCGAGGTTAGCTCGCCGAACCTCGACGAGAGCAGAATCATCTCTACCACCGCCCTCAGTAGCGGCCCCTGGTCCGCCACCACCTCGCTGGCGAACTGCGAATGCTCACTCCACAAGCTGCGGAGTTCCAACCTCAAGGCCGCCAGTGAAGACTGGGCGACCTCCTCTGACTTCCGGGCCATGGTAGCTTCAGCCTCGGCCGCCTCAGCCCTCTTGCGGAGGGATTCCATATCCTCCTGCGAACTCAGGAGGGCCTTTGCAGCAGCCCCCTTCCTCAACAAGGAGGCATGACAATTACCTCCAGCTCGTTGGGAGGAAGATCGACGCTCGGCTCGGTGGTCAGATCGACCTGCGAGTTAACCAAAGTTGAAACCTTCGGCGGTTTCTCAAATCCATGCTTCATCCGCTTGAACTCGGGCGTCGGCATGGATGAAGCTCCCCCACATCATCTTGCGTCATCTTTGAGGACGTCGCAGATACCTCAACATTATCGGCCTACGCCGACCTCTTCCTCATCTTCAGCTTGAGGACCACTACACACGAACAACCAGATTAGATGAGTTCGCAAAACAAAATTTCAATAAAAGACCAAAGAAAGGAAGCCCTACCCTCCCCCGCCTCCTTCGCGGTAGATGGATCATCAAGGGCATGCCTCATTTTGGCCTCTTTTATGAGCCTCTCTTTCAGTTCGGGGTACTGAAAAGAGACCTTGATTTTACCTAAGGTGCTAGATCGCCAAGCAAAGATCGGCACACCTACATCAGCAGCTCGAAGGAAGAAGAACTTCGAGTGCCAATCTTGGACTTTATTGGGTAAAACAACCTTAGCCTTGGAGTTCGGCGTAAGGTAATACCAACTCGCAGAGGTCTGGAAGAAGAAAAATTAAGTACCATATCTCGAGCCAGGGCTTGCTTCACCTCGGACTCGAGATGGGTGAGATGACAGAAAGAGTTAGGGGTTATTTGCCCTAACGGCAGTTCGTACGACGCCAAAAGCGATATGTACGCGGAGGGCAAAGGAAACCGAAGACCACTACGAAGTAAATCTTCATATACGGTAACAAAAGCGAAAGGAGGGGCACATGCCCGATCATACGGACCCGGAACGATGAATTCAGCGTTCTCGGGGACATGAAATTCACTACATAATTCCCTAACGATAGATAGAGACAAAGAGGAGGTATATCTATTTACATTTCCCAGCCCTTCAACGGTTGAAAACGACGTATAGCCGGAGATGGCGGATTCCTGCCCTACCCGGTACATCGTAACCGGAGTTATACCCCTACCCAATATCTTAAATTCTACCTTTGAAGAAGCTACTTTTGAGGAAGCCATAACTTACTTGTAAATTTACCGAAGCAAGAAAAGACTGGTGCCTGGTGGTGCGGTTTGCGTTCGCCGGAAGTCTGCACAACTCAGAGAACTATTGCCGGAAATTTTTGGAAGAAAAAGAGTAAAGTGACGGAAGATTAGCAGTAAGTGTGTAATATCGCTTCATTTCGAATGACGCACCACATCCCGCCTTCCTATTGGGCCAAAAACCTCGAAAGCTCAACCAGCGCATTTAATGCAAAAGTAACTAACATGGTATCAGTCCATCA
This sequence comes from Monarda citriodora, assembly GCA_028566335.1. NCBI lineage: Eukaryota > Viridiplantae > Streptophyta > Magnoliopsida > Lamiales > Lamiaceae > Monarda > Monarda citriodora. Next base: position 12,964 of record JAOWBJ010116183.1, on the reverse strand, counting down.
ACTCGACGCCCCCTCACATTCGGTTCGCAGTTTGCGAGCTCACCCCTTCCCGGCGGGTATGCTCGCTGCTCGCGTCCACTTTGATGGGGGCAACTAGTTCGCGAGCTCGCCCCTTCCCATCGGGGTATGCTCGCTGCTCGTGTCCACTTTGACAGGGGCAACCAGTTTGCAAGCACACATCTTTTCAGCGTGGTATGTTTAGACACTACACCATATCCTCATCCCTACCTCTTTGTGGGGGGGGGGGGAGGGATGTGATAGTACATGACCTAACAACTAGGCCCAATAAATATGGACCTCGATAAGAGCTTGGCCCAACGCTATTCGGCCCGAATACAAGGCCCATCTTGAAGACATCCAAGCCCAACAAGATCGCATAGCCCACTAAGACCCAGATCGACCCTGCTCGGATCAGAGCCCAAGTCGGCCCATGCTCGCGCCAACTCACTATCAAGACTTCTACAGCAATGAGGATTCATACTCCAAGCCTATCCCAAAGATATATTATAGAGAGATAGAGATTCGGATATCTGCCATGTAAGAAGATATCAACAAGGCCTTAAAGTTATCCGATCAGGCCCAAACTTTGTATTAGAGTAGGATTCTACTTGTAAGCCTATAAATAAAGGCACTAGGATAGAAGAGACATACACACTCTCATACTCACAAGAGCAATATACACTTTTCCTTCTTCCCCGTGGACTTAGATCTGCAACATAGCGGATCAAACTACGTAAATCTCTCGCGTTCTTATTATTTTCTTACGTTCTTCGTCATAAAAATAAGACCATAAAAGCACGATCGATCACTGGCGCCGTCTGTGGGAACCGAATTATTATCGTGTTTCGATCACAGCTTTTCATGCACTCGTTCAACTATGCCTCCAAAGAACACTAGATCAAATTCCTCCTGGGCCCCTGCTGGCGGTAACAACAACAACAACAACCCCAACAAAGATGCTAAGGCCGCCCCACGCCAACCTGGGAACGATCCCGCAGTCAATCCAGACCCCAACCCAGCGTTGGGGAACGTCGCAATTGACAGGGAAGGCAACGAGGTCGGCTCCAACAAGGAAGGGAGCCAACAAGCCGCAACTTCGCGGCATTCCGGATTAGAACTAGTAATCCGGGACTTCCTGGAGGAAAACAAGGACAAACTGGCGCAGTACCTCCAGGAATATAAGGGTCCTAACAAGGAAGGGCCCCAAGAACAACAGGGATCAACCCGCAATCGGGAGAGGAAGGATCCGAGCCTGGAGATTGTCCGGGAGCGGAATCGAGGTCGCAGTCCGCCTCGACATGTGCCTCGAGACCGCAATCATCATCGCAGTTGGCGCGACCCGTCACCCCGACACCACAGGTCGCATCGCAACCGAGATCGCTCCCCCTCGCGATCTCCATCGATAGAAAGATCCCAGCACCACCATGGGGGGTTCGACGCTTACGGGTTGATGACAACCCCATTCACCAGGAAAATCTGCGAGACTCGTCTCCCGAGCCGTTATAAGGTGCCCAAAATTTAACCTTATGATGGCTAGAGGGATCCGAGGAATTTCCTTGGTCTGTTCCAGTACAACATGTGGAAACAGAACCCGGAGGAGGTTCACATGTGCAAGGTGTTCCCCGAGCTATTGGTCGACACAACTCTGGTGTGGTTCGATAGCCTATCCCCCAAAAGCATCGGCCCCATATCGCAAACTCGTGGAAGTCTTTAAGAGGTGCTTCCACCAAAAAGCGAAACCGAAATTCACCCTTATAGTTGTTGACCATCAAGCAAGGCGAGGGGAAATCGATCAATGACTTCCTGACTTGGTTCAATCAGAAAGCATTGAAAGTTGATGATGCCAGCGACGTGCTGATCATCTCGGCGTTCCAGAACGCCTTGCGACCTGGTGCCCTATACCGGGAACTCGTGAGGTGGGAACCCTAGACGTAGGCGGAACTCTGGAAGATCGCAGACGAATACGCGCGAGCTGATGACGCTGATCGGCGGAAGCGCGACCAGGACCGGGGCGAATCTTCCAACAAGAAGAAACAATCCGCGGATCGCGGCCTACAGAGCTCAAGCCGCCGCAACGTCCATGAGAGGTTGCAGCAGGGTCCAGTGTCATCCCAACTTGGACCACGTCAAGGTATTGAGTCAAGGCTGGGTCCACGCCAGAACCCGGATCAGCCTCAGTATCCCTTGATCAAACCGCATGTAGAGATATACGAGTTGCACACGAACCTGTTTGAGAAGCCCCGCCCCATGCAGAGGCCGGCTGATCGCAAGTCCAAAAAGCGCTAATGCACCTTCCACGAAGATCACGGCCACGACACGGAGGAGTACCGTAACCTCGCGAAGAGCATTGAGGCATTGGTACAAGATGGTACCCTCAAGAAGTATCAAGACCAGGGCAACGGTCAGGGCAAGAACAAAAAGTGTCGCAACCGGGGAAAGGATGGCTGTCAAGCCAATAAAAAGGCGAAACATGAACCCTATGACGACGATGATGATATTATGCCTCAGTTCGACCGGACCATTGAGGCAATTACCGGACTGCCCTTGGGACAAACCAAGTCTTCCCTCAAAGCCGAAGCCCCGGGTTCAAGCTCGGAAGAGCCTGCGGGCAAGAGGCTCAAAAGAGAGGAGGACATTACATTATCCGAGGCTGATCCTGTACCCGCTAGGACTCCGCATCACGACGCCATCGTGATCCAGGCCGGGGTCGCGAACAAGCTGGTACACTGGGTGTTCGTCGACAATGGAGCATCCGTAAGCATTCTCCTTAGAACGTGCTTTGATAAGCTGAGCCTAGATGCTGCTCAGTTAGCCCCAGCGCCCTTGCCCTTGAAGAGCTTTGCACAGGAGGAGACGCGACCTGACAGGGTTATCAGCTTACCTGTTACGGTGGGGCGGTCTCCCGCGAGCTCAACCACATCTATATAGTTTTTTGTGGTACGTGCCCCGTCACCCTACAACATTATTCTTGGGAGGGATTGGCTCAATTTTGTCAGAGCTGTTTGCTCCAATAATCATCTTATGATAAAAATCCCGACCAAAAACGGAGTGGTCACTGTCCGGGGCGAGCAGAAGTGGGCTAAAGAGTGCATGCAGACTACCAAGCGGCACCACCAAGCATAGCAATTAAAGCAAGTTGCGGAGTGGGAACAAGAGAAGACATCACCTGCCACAGCTCCACTCACTGAGGAGGTCCCACTATATGACGATGAGCCAACCAATATCGTCAAGGTTGGGTTCACCGGACCTCCCCAACTCAGATCGCAGGTGATCCAACTCCTCAAAGACTACCGTGATGTCTTCGCGTGGACACCCCTCGACATGACTAGGGTGTCCCCAGATATTATCACCCATCGCCTCAACATCGATCCCAGCATAAGGCCGGTGAAGCAGAAACAACGTCAATTCGCTGCGGAGAAAAACTGGGTGATCCAGGACGAGGTCAAACAACTACTCCAAGCGAAGATCCTCTTTGAATTCAAATACCTAACCTAGATAGCCAACCCGGTGATGGTTCAAAAGGCGGGAGGAGGATGGCGTATGTGCCTAGATTACATCGATCTCCACAAGCACTGCCCGAAGGATTGTTACCCCCTCCCCAACATAGATAAGAAAGTAGAAGCCTTAGTAGGCTATAGTATTTTTTGCTTTTTAGACTTGTATAAAGGGTACCACCAAGTTTTAATGAATAGCGAAGACGCCCTCAAAACAGCTTTTATTACTGATTTTGGGGTTTTTGCATATAGAAAGATGCCCTTTGGTCTAAAAAATGCAGGAGCGACCTACCAAAGAATGGTCGACAAGATATTCCAGCCCAACATCGGGAAGATCGTCGAGGTCTATGTTGATGACATAGTCGTGAAGAGCCGAGAAGGGGGTACCTGCATTGGCGATCTCCGAACTGTCTTCGACATCCTTCGAGTTGCCAACTTGAAGCTGAATCTGCATAAGTGCACCTTTGTGGTGCAAGCTGGAAAGTTCTTGGGTTGCTGGATATCGCAAAAGGGCTTGGAAGCAAATCCGTCCAAGGTTCAAGTCGCCAAGGACATGGAGATACTTAAGTCCATCCACGATGTGCACAAATTGACGAGATGCCTCGCTACTTTAAGTCGTTTCCTCTCAAAAGCGGCGGAAAAGCAGCTCCCATTCTTCCAGATTTTGAAGAAAGCACAGAACTTCGAATGGAGGGAGGAACATCGCAAAGACTTTGAGGACCTCAAAGGCTACCTTGCCCATCACCCCATGTTGTCCGTTCCGAATGAGAGAGAAGCTTTGTCACTGTACCTTGGCACTTCGGATGAGTTCATCAGTGCCATGCTGATCCGAGATAAGGGACGTCGCCAGCTCCCCGTATACTTTATAAGTCAAGCACTCAAAGGACCTGAGCTAAGGTACAAACTATCGGAGAAGATCGTGCTTGCGCTTGTCAATGCTGCAAGACGACTGAGGCCATACTTCCATGCACATCTAATCCGAGTCCTCACCGATCTCCCACTTCGCCTAGTCCTCACCAAACCTGAAGCCTCGGGTCGTATTGCGAAGTAGGCCATTGAACTCGGGGAGCACACGATCTCTTTTCATCCCCGAAAAGCCATTAAAGGACAAGCCCTGGCTGATTTTCTAGCCGAGGCCAAGTTTAAAGAAGATCCAAAGAATCCCGAACTGACCCCGAAGAGAAATACAACCGAACAACCAAAGGAGTCACCTGCGAACTGCTGGCAGGTTTACGTTGATGGGGCTTCGGAGAAAGCAGGATGTGGAGCAAGGATCCTGCGCATCAGCCCGGATGGGCACGAGGTAACCTATTCACTCCGGTTTGCATTCCCAGCGACAAACAATGAGGTGGAGTATGAGGCCATCATTCATGGACTTCGCCTCGCCAAGAGCCTAAACATTGAGGCTGTCAAAGTTTAGAGCGACTCCCAAGTCGTAGTAAGTCACATATTGAGTGCAAGTGAAATCCCCGGAGAGAAGATGAAAAGGTACCTCGACAAAGTCCGCAGTTCGCAGCAGATGTTCTCGTATTTCGAACTGGTCAGAGTTCCGAGAGGACAGAACCACCGAGCTGACGCCTTAAGTAAGCTCGCATCCTCCCAATCAACCAGTTCACCAATAGAGGACAACCAAAGTCGAAGTATCGACGAGGTTGAAGTGAGCGATATCAACGACAAGCCCAACTGGATGACCCCGATCCGTGTATATTTGGAGAAGGGGGAACTACCTGATGACAAGCTCGAAGCCCGAAAACTTCTTGCCAAATCAATAAAATACACGGTAGAGCAGGGTGTTCTCTACCGCAAATCCTACCTCCAACCTCTCTTGCGATGTGTAGGACTTGAAGAAGTGGACTATGTCCCGCGAGAAGTACATGAAGGGTCCTGTGGTAGCCATATTGGACCCAGAGCTTTGTCCAAAAAGGTTATGCAAAGCGGATACTACTGGCTGACGCTAGATCACGATGCAACCGAGCTGGTCAAGAGCTGTCCACAATGTCAAGTCCATGTAAATGTGCAGCAACTTCCTCAGACCGAGCTCGCCAGCATGCAAAGCCCATGGCCGTTCATGCAATGGGGGATCGATATTGTTGGCCCCTTTGATAAGGCCCCGGGCCAGATGCAATTCCTAATCGTCGCAATCGACTTCTTCACAAAATGGGTAGAGGCTGAACCTTTGGCCAAAATCACAAGCAAGAATGCCCGCAACTTCGTGCGGAAGAATATCGTTTGCCGATTCAAAATACCACACATACTAGTCTCGGATAATGGAACGCAATTCACGGACAGAGTGTTCAAAGAATGGTGTCGAGAACTTAACATCCAACAAAAGTTCACCTCGGTGGCTCATCCTCAAGCCAACGGACAAACCGAGGTCACCAACCGAACTATCATTAACGGACTAAAATCTCGACTGGGACGAGCTACGGGAAGGTGGGTGGAGAACCTACCCAATGTCCTATTCTCCTACCGGACTACACCCAGAACCTCGCATGAAGAAACGCCATACAACCTAGTCTATGGCACCGAGACAGTCATACCAGTCGAGATCGGGATGCCGAGCTCTCGAGTCATACACTTTTCCAAGGAGGTCAATGATGACAACCTCCAAGCTAACTTAGACTTACTAGAGGAGAAGAGAGAGCTCGTCTTCATAAAGGAAGCCTGATGTAAGCAACAAGTAGCTCGCTACTACAACCGCCAGGTGACGCACTATTACTTCCAGGTCAGAGACCTTGTACTCCGCAACAATGAAGTCAGCAAAGCAGAAAAGCTCGGCAAATTGGAAGCCGCACGGGAAGGACCGTATCAGATCGCAGAGGATCTCGGCAAGGGTTTCTATAAGCTCGCTCAATTATCCGGTTAACTCTTACCCTACACTTGGCATATTTCCAATTTGAAGAAGTTTTATGTATAAGTGAGCGAAGTATAGGGTAGACATATAGTGTTGCATTCTTTAGGGCTTCATGTAAATATTATTATTTTCTTTGTTCTTTCGGAATTCCGATCTACATTAATAAAATCTCCTTCATTCATTTATGAGTCTCATTACATATTTGCATGTCACACTTATACGCAAAAATTTGCACAACAATTTCTCTAAGGCTGGCCCCCATAAAGGAGAAACCACTACTTCAAAACAGCCTTGACTTCGGTCATTGCAAACGAGAAGTACACACACTCCAAACCAGCCGTGACCTCGGTCACCGCAAAGAAGGAGCAGTCTAGCTTCAAACTAGCCATGACCTCTGTCATCGCAAAAAAGAAGCAACTCATAGTTCAAACAAGCAGAGACACATGTCAAAGCAAGATAAGTGAACTATGGCGAAGTACCAACACTTTGTTATTCATCAAAGGAGAACAATATTACATAATACAAATTTCCTACTACAATACTATGGTCAGGGAGGCCTATTAGCAGGACTAAAGCTCAACCAATTGTTCACGAAGTCCTCACTAGAATTGAAGTTCGTGTTAAGAAAACGATCAAGGTCGAAGCCTCGACCTTGTTCCCTTCCTCCCCCACGGCCAGATGTACTCCGACCTACGGACCTTCCGCCTCAACGACCTCTAGACACCGCAGGCTGAGCTTGACAAGACTCCACAGCTCGCACGGGCTGGCGTACAGCTACAACAGAAGTAGAAGGACCAGCCTCCTCCATATATGACCGATCCCCAACAAGCTTACAAAGCGAAGGGTACTTGTCAAGGATGACTTGGTAAAATCCAGCTATACTCTTCAGGTCGGGGATTTGTTCATGCTGCACAAGTGGCTCGCAGTCATCCTGCCGATCATAGGCAATGCACTTTGAGATTGGAACGCCACCACTTCGCTGCACAAAGAGCTCGTACGCTGCATGCTCTTGCGCCATCCTATTAGTTGCTTTTAGCTCGCTATTCGCTTCCTTCATCTCGCTCTTGCTTTCCTTCAACTTGTCTTCGAGTAGAGTATACCTTGCATGGAGACTATCATACTTGATCTGTGCCAAGGTCTCAATGCGCTCATTCTCCTCAACAGCTCGGCTATACTCCTCATTCCAATGTCTCAACTCGCCCTCAAGTCCGCTCGCCGAACTACTCTCAGCTACAACTAAGGCATCGGATTGCTGACACTTGCTTTTCCAAAAAGAAACTTCAGCTTTTGCCTCCTCAAGCGAATCTAATAGTTCGTTTATGCCGTCAACAAGAGGTGACGCATCAAACATCTAGGGAGATGGAGACTGATTAAAGGAAAGACAATAATTAAATGAGCTCAGAGAGGTGCAGAAAATGTTCATTTTTATTAACAACAAAAGCAGTACCCTAGCGGTACTGTGATTACAAAGGAAGGACTACTAAAAGAAATAAATTACAAAGGAAAGAGATGATACCCTATTCTCAGGGTCGTCTCTCGGGGTCTCCTCATGTACTGGAGTATCCTCCCTTCCAGCTTTGGCAAAGCACGCCTCCACGTCGAGATCGCGGTCCACTTCGATTGAGCGAACCAATTCAGCAGTAAGGAGATCGGAAGCGACCACAAGTTCCTTCAGCAAAGGGAACTCTTGAAGACTCAACCAAATCTCATCTGCCAAGACTTGGTTGCTCTCCTCAGCATATCGCCTCCCATACTCGTACTTGGAAGGATCCAAGTCCGGGAAGTCCTTCTGTGCCGCCTCAAGAGCTTCCACAACGAACTCCTCCCCAAGTACGCTCCCGGCGGTGGAGGCCAGCTTCACAAACCTCTTAGAGAGCAGCAGCCTCTCCGCGAAAGCCCGCAGCATGGGACCTTAAGCAGCCACGACCTCAGTTTTCAGGCCGTCTCTCTGTTTCGCTATTTCCGCGACCTCAGCCTTAGCCAAGGCCATCTCTTCACGGGCCGCCATCACTTCTCGGCGAGCAGAATCAGCTCGCACCTCGGTCTCCTCCATCTTCGAGCGCAGTTGCTCGATTTGTTCGGCCTTTTCCGCTACGACCCTGTCAGCAGCTGTCTTCTCCAGCAGGCTAAACCCTACGAGATCAAGCTCTTGTCTCTCTGCACAGATCGCAACATCAATGTAAGTATACACTATCTACAACATCCAGTTACATGATATACGTGGAGCACTTACCTCTGCATCAGAGAGAGCCGGTGGATCAATTGGATCCTCGGTCAGGTCGACCGGTGCATCCGACAGCACACTAAGAGGCATCGTCGGCCCCTTCATCCCCTTCCTGAGTTTTTTGAAGGGTTGCTCCCTCGGAGAGTGATCCCCGATTTGCGGGGAAAGAACGTTGGTCACAATTCGCTCCGAGCTCAAAGCGGACGCCGTAGGCTCAGCAGTAGCAGATCGCTTGCCTTTCTTCTTCGGCACGACCACTCTCTCAAATCCCACTACAAACAGCGAACAGAAAAATCAGTTCGGAACGAGGCAAAACAATACAAAGAGAAGGCAACTACGTTAAAAGACGAGATCCTTACCCTTCACCATGTCCACTTCGGCAAAAGGATCGCGAGTGTTGGACTTCACCCCATACTCACTAATTAACCTAGCCTTAAAGGCGGGGTATTTATTCAGCGGAGTAATCTTGTCTAAGGTCTCAGTTCGCCAGGCGAACTCTGGTACACCAACATCAGCAGCTCGCATATAGAAAAACTTTGAGTGCCAACCTTGGACCTTGTTCGGCAGGAGAACCTTGAAACCAGTCCGCGACAATACGTAATACCAGCTCGACGAAATCTTAAAAGTAAAAAATGTAAAAATCATGTCCCGAGTCATAAGCTCTTCAGCCTTAGACTCCAGGAAGGACAGAAGTACGAAGGAGTTCGGGGTCAACTGCCCTAATGGCAGTCGATGGATTTCCAAAGCTCTTTATAGGCTAGATGAAAAGGAAATCGAAGGTCGTTATGCATAGCGTCTTCATAAACATATACGAACACCAGATGCCTTAGCACAGGCCCGATCTAGCGGGCCCGGAGTAATAAACGCGGCATTTTTGGCAAAGAATACGAAGACTCTAACTCCCTAATCACAGACAGATCAAGGGATGAGGGATAACTATTTACAACCCCGACATCTACAACGCCGAAGTATCCCACAAAATCGGGCCTAAACCTATCTTGACCCACATAAAAGATGTCTACAGTTTCGGGAACTTCCCGAGCGGGAATGGAGAATTCTAACTTAGATGCTACAACTTTAGAAGAAGAAGAAGAAGCCATACTTACTGGATTCATGCAAGTTTTCGCAGAAAAGGAAGTGTGGATTTCACCGGAGCAACAGCAACAGCGGCGGCGGAAGGCGGAAGTTCTAAAACAAAAATTATCTCAAAAGATTGGAGTGATGAGTGAAAGGCCCGAATCGTGCCCTATAATCCACTTTTGGGGCGACGGTTCGAAATCTCGCTTTCCTATTGGGCCGCCAACCTCGAAAACTCAGCCGGTGCATTTAATGAAAAGTAACTGACACTATCAGTCCATCAGCTCGGCGCCCCTTGACCTTCAGTTCGCAACCCGCGAGCTTACCACTTTCCATCAGGACGAGCTTGCAGTTCGCGTCCACTTTGACGGGGGCAACCAGTTCGCGAGCTCACCTCTTTTCAGCAGGGTGTGCTCATTCCACCTCGTCCACTTTCACGGGGGCAACCAGTTCGCGAGCTCACCTCTTCCCCAGCGGGGTGTGCTCGATTCTCCTTGTCCATCTCTATGGGGGCAACAAGTTCACAAGCTCACCTCTTCCTCAGAGGGGTGTGCTCGATTCTCCTTGTCCAGCTCGACAGGGGCAAAAAGTTCGCAAGCTCACCTCTATCCACCAGGGTGTGCTCGATCCTACATCATATCCTCATCCCTATCTCTCTACGGGGAGGGGGATGTGATAGTACATGGCCTAATAGCTAGGCCCAACAAAGATGGACCTCGAAAAGAGCTCGGCCCAATGCTATTCGGCCCAAACACAAGGCTCATTTCGAAGACAGCAAGACCCAAACGCAGATCGGCCCAATTAGACCCAGCTCGGATCAGACCCACTTCGGCCCACAGCTCGCCACCAACACTTCTACAACAAGGACTCATACTTCAAGCCTATCTCGAAGACATATCATAGAGAGATAGGGATTTGGATATCTACAATGTAAAAATATATCAACAAGGCCTCAAGGTTATCCGATTTAGGTTTAGTCTTTATATTAGAACAGGATTCTACTTGTAAGCCTATAAATAAAGACACTAGGATAGAAGATCGGACATACAAACCTCATACACTCATACTCAAGAGCAATATACGTTTCCCCTTCTTCCTCGTTGACGTAGATCTGCCTCAAGCGGATCGAACCACGTAAATCTCTTGCGTTCTTGCATTCTTTTATGTTCTTCGTCATATTAACAAGGCCCAACAAAAGCATGATTGATCATATATATATATGACATGATTTTAAATTCATATTTAAATTTAGCAATTGATTTTTAATAATTATCTATATACAGTAATATATAATAAATATTCACCCCTAAAATAGAAAATTATGCATATGTAAAATAATCAAATTGTCTCTCACTTCCCCAAAAATAGAAAGTATATATTTATTCGTCTCACTTTTCTGTGATGTCATCACAATATAGTCGTGACTAATCGTCAGAATCAGTCTTGCCACAGCGGCGTGGGTGGTGACAGCTGCGACCGTCGGCATAGGGAGGGATAGGAGGTCGGCGACGACGCCTCGAAACAAACACAATTTATATTCGATTACGCTGCAACATGCGGACACCTGTTAGTATTTTATAATTGTTGCTTGGAAGTGTTTATTAATAATTTCGTCCAAGAAATAAAAACCATTACAGCGCTTAAACGCATAGCCCACTAGTTATGTTTGCAAATGGGCCCCATACAAAAAGAAAAAAAAAGTTGTATATTTGTGGCCACAATAATTTGTCTTGAAAAAAACAGAAAGCCCAGTTGCAGTAACTGAACTAAAATTTGGGCTCCCACGAATAATAGGAGTATGGCTCATTACGTCCCATTCAATTTCGGTATTCTTGTCTCCTGTCATTTCCTGTCAAATACAAATATTTTGCATTTCAGTTATATTTTAAAAAAAAAAAATCAGGATCGACTCAACTTATCACGCCTCTCGGCAGAGGACTCGACCAATTCAACCTACCAACACTTCTGAGGGAGTCGAAGCCCGGATCCATCCACAATATCACCATTTTACCACACGCCAAATGTTAGCGGTGAAATTCAAATTCAGGACCTCTGATCACCGCATGTTGTCACTATGCCACAAGTCTCAAATGCATTTTAGTGACACTTATACCCAAGTCTTTTAATAAACCTCTGTCTTTGATATCGACCCATCTTATTTTGGTCCCCCAAGTATTAGGTTTCTCTCTCTAGATCTGTAATATTATGAAATAATGACAAATTATCTGAAAAGGATATGATGAACGACTCAAGTTGCATCCTTTGTTTCTCCAGCTAATTCAAAATGTGATGGATTTTGTCATGAAATTATCCATTTGTTTATAGGTCCCCTCCACTGTCATTTTCCAGTTTCTTTTCTTTTCTTGTTTGCTCTCACTACCCAATCAATCCCTTGCAGATTCATGCCTACTAATTCTACATTTCAAACCTACTCCAAATACTATATAATTGAACACAGTCACGAATTTGTCATAAAATTCAAATTTGTCATAACCATGACAGCCGAGTCCAAATTGAAGGCTTGTTTGGTGTTATCTCATCCTCACCAATTGCCTTTCTATACATCACATGTCCTTTTCGTAACACCCCGCGCTCACACGGTGGGAGTTACGCTACGATGACACAATGAGTCTATTAGCAAATACTCGACATTCGTCTCCTTTAATTAAATAAAATAAGTCAGATATAATATAAGTATGAGCTTAATGAAACTCTTGGTTATCAAATCCTCACCAATTGCTTTTCTTCTTTCAAAAATATTGTCATAATTAATATTTTTTTCTAAATGACTTCTTAAATTAAATAAATGATGGTTCGTCCTACGATGGACTGTTTGGTTTTGAAGATTTGACAAAATTAACCATGATTTAATCTCATATTTTATTTAATTTCTTGTTTGGATAATAGGATAAATAATTGATAGAGCTCGGGATTCAGAAGGTTTGAGATTCAATCTTACGAGGGGCCGTTTGGTTTGGCAGATTAGCCTGGATTAAATCCTACATTCAAGTAATTTGATATTTGGATCGAGTGATTATTTGACGGATTGATCCGCAATTGAATCCAAGATTCAATATGTATGATTGAATCCCACAAATTATATCCTATCCTCCCCGTGAGATTCAATCATACCCCTCCCTCCCCTTCTTCCTCTCTATTTTTTATCATTAAATTTAGTTATTAAAACATATATATAATTATTAAAAAAAATATATCAATTTGCAATTAATTAATTTTATCATTCAAATGTGCAAGTATATTATTTCCATCATATTCCACATACTACTATGATTTTAAAATATAATAATATATATA
>JAOWBJ010116082.1:0-13765 GCA_028566335.1 Monarda citriodora | reverse complement strand
GTCCGGCGCCCGATTCCGTTGGTCACGTGGCACGAAAATCCGATTTTGTTTTTTTTTTTAAATCTATTTTACACCTATAAATACATAACACCTTCAAACATTTTTTTCACACCACTTCCAACTTCATCTTCATTCTATTCTAATTCAAAAAAAAATTGCAACATTCTCTGAAAAAATGTTGAGTTCCGATGAACGCTCGGTGATCACAAAATTGGAGGAGTGTGTCCAAACTGCAACGGAAACGTTCGACCTCTATGCTGCTGCCAAACTGGAAGAACGAGCTAAATCCTCCACTGAAAAACGCCGTACTAAGGGAGAAAATTTAGGGAGGCAATCTACGACAACATTGCAAGTATAGCGGATAATCTCACGTTCCATATGTATTACGAAATGTACACCAAAGATACGACCGGAATGTCTCCGGAAAAGCAGAGACGACATGATCTCATGTGCGACTTCATTACACATAAGTTCGATCTAAAGCCACTCCCCCGACCACGATCCCCTCCGACTAAAGATTAAATATTTAATCTTTTATTTATGTAGTATTTTTAATATGTTGTAATTTTTTTCTGATTGTATTGTAATTTTCTCTTTATTCAATATAATCGACGTATTATTAAATGTTTGGATTTTATATGTTTTTAATTATTAATATGAAATATTTTCATAATTGGTCAAAGTAGAAAATAAAATAAATCAAAATTATTGAATATTGAATAATAAATTATAAATGGTCGCGCCCGGTTTCCACTGTAACAAAAATAATTCGCGTTCGGTATCTATTACTATTCATAATAATATTATTATTATAATAATAAAATAATTTGCGCTCGATCTCACCGTACCCAGGAGAGTCCTCCCATTATAAATGCTCTTAGAACGTACAAGAAAGAAAACAGAAGAATGGACTCTTAAAGGAGCGAATGAGACTTTATTGCAAACCCGATGCGACATTTCTATATCGTGAAGTGTAAAAAATATTTTCAAAATTAATAATAGTTACAATATTTCTTACCTAAATAAAAATACTAATTTTGAAAATATTATTTACGGGTGACGATAATTCGACTAATATATGTCTCTCAATGTAACAAGTAAATTCCCGTCGACTTAAGAAGGGAGCAGATGTCAATTTTGAACAAAATGACATGCAACGAAACTATGCCCCACATGTAGAGCCAGTTTTATAATTTTGTTACACGTATGTCAGCACCCGTAATATAAATACATGTTGAATAATAATTACAAATAAATATCAATCAAAGTAATGACTCCAAGAATTGAATTAGAATCAGATATTTTGCCTAATATTTAAACTCATTTCATTTCACCGACGTCAATCACCGACATAACTTCCCAAAAAAGATCTCCGATCTCAATTAGAATAACATTATATACAAGAAAAAAAATGTAACAGAACCGAAAACAAAAGAACGTTAGACTATCCCAACCTCATTCTGATTTTTCGGACTCTCATCTTTTTTTACGACTTTCGTCCATTCACTTTACGAGTCACAGTAACAGAATAACATTATATAGAAGAAAAAAAATGTAACAGAACCGAAAACAAAAGAACGTTAGACTATCCCAACCTCATTTTGATTTTTCGGACTCTCATCTTTTTTTTACGACTTTCGTCCATTCACTTTACGAGCCGCAGTAACAGAATAACATTATATAGAAGAAAAAAAAAATGTAACAGAACCGAAAACAAAAGAACGTTAGACTATCCCAACCTCATTCTAATTTTTCGGACTCTCGTCTTTTTTTTGACGACTTTCGTCCATTCACTTTACGAGCCGCGGTCTCTTCCAAGATTTTCCTCTTTTTTTATTAATATTATTTTAAAATTATTATTTTATTTTTTAATTTCATAAACTCAAATTTTAAAAATAATTTTTTATTGAAAATAAAAAACATTACATTAAACCTCAAATTAAATTACATCGGAAACAAATTTATTTTCCTTCGTAGCACACCTGCAATTGCTCCAATAATTGAAAATTCACATCTAGCTCCTCTTCCGTCATTTTGCTCGTATCAAGCTTTTTTATCTTTTAATATGGGCTAAATGCTTTCCGCCTCAAGCGCACCAACTTGCCTTGAGCTTCCTTCAACAGGAACGCCTCGAGCTCATCCAAATTATTATCCATCTTGTCCAAGTCTCCATCTTCATCGGTGACGGTTCGGGCATCAGAGACTTCGACTTTCCCATTTGCGAATTGTTTATCAATTGAACCCCCCATTTGAAGATGGAAACTGATTTGAAAATGGAAAAAATATATATATTTTGACATTAATGAGTAAAATGAAGAATGCAGTGTGAGATTGAAGTGAAAATGATGTATATATATAGGGAGTGGAATGAAAAATGTGGATGCAAAATTTAAATTGGAAACATTTAATTTTTTTTATTTCATGCAAAAAAGCAAAAAAAAAAAAAGAAAAAAAATTGTGCATCGTTGCACGAAAAATCGGACGCTCCTTCGTCCCAACCAGAACGCAAGAAATCCTCCCCAGCGCGGCCTCTCCCTCGATCCTAGTTGCTCCCCCGCTGGATGCCCCCTCTGTTTTGGTGTCCTTCACCGATCTTATAGATGTGCGTGCTAGTCTAATGGTAGGGGCTTTAGTTTTGGGACCAAAGTCCCGAGCTCGAATCTTTGGTGATACAGTTTTTAAATTTCAATTAAATAAAAAAAACGTTATAGGAATTAAATGATACGTTTAGGCTGAAAAAAAGATGACAAGTGTCACTCAAAATAGTGGTGTTTCCCTCACATAAATAAGTCGCGCATAGTGTAAGCAAACAATTCAACTAAAGCAACCTTTGCCATCTCTCTCCCTTTCTCTCTCACTCTCCTCTCTCTCTCCAAAAGTACTACACAGAGAAATCAGAGAAAGAAACAGAGGCGAAAGCAAATACCTCTGCAAATATTTCACTATCGATGGAGGAGTGATAAAGTTGTACTACTATCTAACATAACCTCGACTGCCGGCTACCTGTGTTCAGTCGCGCTCAGCTATTCATTATTTTTTCGGCCTGATCAAGCAGAAAACGAGAAAGATGGTGAGAGAGAGAGAAGTGCGGGTGAATATATGAGGAAAACAGAGAAAAGCGAAGCTGGGGAAGCACGGCGATCGCATCTTCCTGGACTGCATCAATGAGATCACAGCGGCGCTCCTCTTCTCCAGGATGACTGCCGCCGCCGCTTACCGGGTCGAAACGACGTCGCGCCTCGCCCAATGGCGGATCGACAATTTGTCCTCCTCCACTTACCGGAAATCCGATCCTTTCAAAATCGGCTTATGGAATTGGTCAGTTACGCTACACTACTACTCTTCAATTCCGCCCTTGATTTACACCAGTTATGGATTTTGATGTTGACGAGCAATTATAATTGAATTTGTTTCAAAATAAGTATGATCAAGGATGGAATTAGAATTGTAATCGAAATTTCTGCACCTGATCATGCAATTGTGATGAACAATGAATTTATATAATTTGTTATAATTTTGAAATGAAGGCATTTATCTGTGGAGAAGAGTCGAACCCTAATCATCAGATTGTATCCCGAGGTATCAAATTTAACAAGAGAAAATCCTCCAATTGCCTCTTTTGAAATCAAAGTCATCTCCCTCGCAGCAGGGGAACGCAAGTGTTTTCTTCATCCAGGTAAATTTATCTCAAATCACTATCTTCATAAATAAACAAATTAAATTTCCAAGTTCAAGATTTCAAAAGTATTAGGTTTTGAACAAATTTGACAACTTACAGCCTATTTTACTTGCAGAAGTTACTGATAAGCTGCTAAAAAGCAGCGAGGACTTCGTATGGACTATTGAAGTTCCTCTAAGTGGAAAATTCATCATCGACATCGAATTTCTTGATATAAAAACTGCACCTCCAGATGTAATATATTCAATTTTCTCTTAATTTTATCTTGCAATAAACACATGCTACATTGATTTAGTTGATGAAATGGAAAATTTACTTGTATACATCTTCACTCTTTGAAATCTGGCTTCTGAAACGGACAGGGAGAAGAGCCTTGCTCGATTTGGAACGGAGGGTCCGCTCGTAGACAGTCGAATCATGCTGCTCTCGCGTTACTAGGTCGAATGCTGTCTGAAAATATCCAAACTGATGTAATGATCAATGCTTCTGATGGGAGCATCTCAGCACATAGAGCTGTTCTCGCTTCTAGGTCTGCCATTTTCCGGAGCATGTTCTTGCTCGATCTCAAGGGGAAAGAAACGGCCGCCATAGACATTTCAGACATGACGATTGAGGCCTGCAGAGCTTTACTGAATTACATCTATGGCAGCATAAAGCACGAAGAGTTCATGTCCCAAAGGCTGCTCCTTCTTCATGCAGCTGATAAGTATGAGATCTCGGATCTGAAAGAAGCCTGCCACGAGAGCTTGATGGAGGATATTGACACTACAAATGTGCTCGAGAGGCTGCACAATGCAACCGTATATCAACTGCCGAAACTGAAGAACAGCTGCATGCTGTATCTTGTGAAGTTTGGCAGAATCTTTGATATTCGAGATGATTTTAGAGCCTTTCTGCAATGCGCGGAGAGGGAGCTCATAGCTGAGATATTCGACCTGGTTCTTGGTTCCTGGAAGGGGATCTGAGAATGGAAATCAAATAATGAGTCACCATTGATATCGATCGACACATCCAAGATCGCCAAATGTTCGGGTAGAGAAAATGCGAGTACCAGGCGCCTCCGTAAATAGATTTGTTAGTGTCAGATATGCATTCGTGCTTAAGATCAAATGGCATTTATTGTTTGTATTGCATTGCTAGTAAAAGGTATATTGAGTTGATGTAAACTGGGAAGGAATATGTGTAACTGTGTAAGCTGGTGTGATTGAATTTACTAGAATGTAACAAGTGAGTATACTGTGATTGAAATCAACACAAAGAATGTTTACTATTTGAATTTGAATGTATTGGTTAGAGAAGAAAATACAGTAATAAAGTCATAATTAAATTAAGAGCTTAAAACCTCACAAAACCATCTCAACCATGAATCTAAGGTTAAAAAATGCACAATCAGGATTGGAAAAAAGAACTGGGCAAAACATATATGTTCTTCAAAATTCATCCGATTCACCTTAATCGGCAAGCCGGTCACCAGTGGCGGATCCAGAAAAAAATGACTTTAAATACTTTATTAAAATTATATAATATATTACATATATTTCTATGTATTTTTTTTTTTTGTTTCTCTTCAGACTTCAGCATCTTCCCATCTTCTACATTTTATCATTCTCTCCTTCCAAACTTCAAAAAGAGTAGTATATTTCTAAATTCATAGTACATAAAAAAAATTGAGTAGGGGCTTACGCCCCTACCCAAGGGCTAGATCCGCCCCCGAGCCGGTGATCGATCGTTGGATCATTTTTAGCAATTTTGCTCTTTCCTTTAGCTGAATATTATTAGGTCGTGTTTGCTTTGTCGGAGCCACTCTAAGGGCTGATTTGGGTTGATTCTAAAAGGCCTGATTTGTATACCGGATTTGCCCTGTTTTCGTTAATTTTACTCACTCTGTGTTCGGTGTTTGCTTCTCAGGACTATCCCTGGTTTCTAGCACCTTGTTTGTTGTCGATGGTGTTTGGCTACATGGTATGGGCGGCGATTTATTAGAGAAAGTACGTTACTGTCCCTTATTTCATTTATTAATTACGAGATGCCACCCAATAAATAGGTAAAACCCTAGCCTTCTCTTCCACATACAATTTCGATACCCGCCCAGGATTGTTTCTCTATCTGCTGTCGTTATACCCAGCTGACTCGAAGGATTGTTTGCCGACCGAGGTGAGGCATTTAACAGGCGGAAGGAGTTTCAAACATGACATCCAAATCTGAAGGTATCACAATCCTTGGTTCGGTCTTAACCCTTTTCAACTCGTTTACATCTCTTTCGATTCAGTTGCCACATTTGTGTTCATTGGCTAGTATGTATTTGTCCACCCTTGTTTTCCATTGATATTCAGGGCTACGTGTAGTAGATTGAACAAGCATATCCTAATAATAGTTTCCGCTCGTTATCGAGTCGTTTGATCCAGATCTTGATTTTTTGCATTGTGTTTTGTATAATGAGTTTTTTAATTGCTTTCGTCGCCTAAAATGCTCGCGCATTTCTGTATGAAGTATTTTACTGAACCTTGCTTTATTTCATTGCACTTCTGTATTAAACAAAAATATGATTACATTGATGCAAGTACTTGTTGGTTATGTTACTGAATAACACTTGTGTGTTTCGTTGCATCCTGTGTACATACGTGACTGTCTTATGCTGATAGATTTTGTGTTACATTATTTTTTTCATGTCATGCCCTGATTACTACAAGGGAAAAAGAAATTGCCCCATCGCACATGGAGCAAGGAAGAAGAGGAGACATTGCTGTCATCAGTGAAGGATCCGGTGGCCCGTGGTTGGAAGACCGACAACGGTTTCAAGGGTGGATACTACCGTGAGTTAGAACTAGCTATGAATAAGGTTTTCCCGGGGTCGGATATAAGGGGAAAACCACATATTGAATCGAAATTGACGGGTTGGAAGCGCATATACGCACAGCTTTCTGACATTTTGAACACAAGTGGGGTGAGATTTAATATGAACGGAGATACCCGCATTGATGTCAGTGATGCTCAGTGGGAGGCAATGTGTTTGGCGAGTCCTCCTAACCTATAATTACAGATTATGTAGTCATGAAGCATGTCCTGCGTTTGCATTATCTTATCTCGTGTATGATCTGTTTGTTTAGGAACCAAGATGATTAACTCGTGAAGATTGTTTAATTTGGATATGAAAGTAACCGCATTTATTTTTTTTAATTTGTTTATATTGTAGCAAGATTCAAGCATTCGCAAATGGCGTTACAAGAGCTAGGATTATATGGAAGATTGGAGGATCATATTCGGTAGGGACCGTGCCAATGGTGAGTCTGCTACGCAGTTCATGGATATGGTCAATGACCTAGTCCTTGAAAGCGAAGCCCAAGATACCCAGCAACAGACTCAGATCAACGAGGAAATGGGCCAGACCGGTGAAAATCCGTATGTTTCAACACCTGAAGAGGGTGAGACACAATCTTCTGCGGGAACCTCCAGGCCAGCGAAGTCGAAGCGCAAGAGACAATTTGACGAGAGCATCAACACTCTGGTCGATCTAGTCGGAGAAATTCAGCAGACGAGTGTTGCGAAATACGAGGCGTTCAATGAGACTTTCGTCAAGAAAGCTGTGGTAAACAAAGCACGGTGTGATCTCTGGCCCTTACTACAAGCAATTCTGGACCTCAGTCTCGATCAAGCTTTTGAAGCCGGTGAGATACTGTTGGAGAAGCCATCCCGGTTGGAGTTGTTCTTGGGACTTTTCGAGGAAGCTAGGCCTGCTTACATTGGGCGTATCCTCAAGCTCGGGGACTGATGTTTGAAACTTCGTGTGTTTTTGGGATATGGACAGTTGCCTGGAAATCTTTTATGCACTTGCTATCGAATGACATCTTATTTTATCAGCTAAATCTTTTGTATATTATGTTTGGCTACGTGCCTTAATACACTGCTATCTGACTTGGTATTTTATTTTGTAACTAGCTGAATTCTGGCTTCGTAGTTATGACTACTTCGTAGATATAATGCTATTTTTATGACCAAATCCAGTATGTCTTTTTGAGGTTGCTTTGCGTGTTATTATTATGCTCGCTATTCTGTTTCGATATAGTTCAGCCTCCAAAATCGATTGAGGTGAGCTATGTTGTATCAATTGGTATGCTATTATGAGCAACAATGATGTGAGAATCCTAACAAATGCTTGTGAATGCGTAGAAACAGGCCTTCTCTAGAACTTGCCATTACAATGTTGATAATTGTTGCAAATTATAACAATGTTTTTCAAGAGGATCAACTACCAATTTGATTGTAACAACAAATTGACTTATGCATATGAACTTAGAGCGTGGGCTGTTTTAATACATGCCTATCGCCGATTGTTCGCGCCCCTAGAGATAATGCACGCAATAGTTATGTTAATATTCGCGTCCCCGGAGATAATGTACGCAATAGTAATCTATTCTGTTGAATTGCATAGCGTAATTCAATTGATTCGACAGCACAGATCAATCACTCGATTTTTAATAACAGATCTGAATCAAAATAACAAAACAGATCGTACATGTGATGGATGTAACTTTGCCTAGTGGTTGTATGAGGACAAAAAATCCATGGTTGATGTAACAAGACATGTATAAAGCAACTTTATCACACTATGCAATTTTTCTTGTACTACTACCATGAAATAGAGTATCAATACAACTTTGTTGATTTCATTCAACTACACACTCATCACAAGTTGGAATCACCACATTGTGAGGTCATGTCCGAGACCAATCCATCAGCCATGTCCATTATTCATTGATCTATAAAGCTCCCCTCAAGCGCAACCCTCTTCCACAGTCTTAAACCGCAACCTTCATCCACAACACTCCACACCAATTAATCCTTCTCAGCCCGTTTAATGTCGAATCCTTCACCCTTTGACATTCCGCAGCAAGAGCATTACCTGTACGACAATGTGTGGGATGCTCGTTTGGACGACATTTTCCTAAATCTCGTTCATAGTTACTTAGGTCCACCCGGTAACAAGAAAGATTCGAACGTCGACGATGCTTTCCAACTTGCGGCTTGGGACCTCAACTACAGTGAGGGCATCGAACTAGGTGATGATGATTTCTTAATTCAAATTGATCACTACAGGCAACGATACGAGACATTCACCGTGTTGAAGGGCGACGGCGAAACTTGGTGGGACACTATGAACAAGGTCGTGGTTGCATCCGAAGCCGCGTGGAGAAGACTTTTCAAGGTATAGCTATGTTATAGTTCCTTGTCATGTAATAAAATATGCGATACTCTCACTCATGGTTGCAAATGCATTTTCAGAATAATGTTCGAACGTATCAATGACTACGTTAACTTCATAGTTATATATTAAATTGTAATGCAGAAAAATGACTTTACGAAGGCCTACTTCCACTCAGCGGAATCCCAATATCCATTACTATGTTGCATTTTCGGCAATCAAGGATTTTCTCATGTTGTCGAGCCGGAGTCGGAGGAGGTTAATCTCCGGTTTTGGCATCTAGGCGACGCCTCTTCGACGACAGAGACCAATCTTCAAGGGTTGGTCCGGCCGATGTTTATCGCGGGAAAGGTCGTGTCGAAAAGAAAAAGGGGCCAAGTAAAGGGTCTAGTTGTTCCTCGTCTTCTAGCCCGCTAATGTGGTGGAAACCTTAGTTACATGCCCTCGTTGCAACCTTCATGCTCCTTTCGGGACTGTGCACTTCCGAACCTTCTTCCACGGTGTTTAAGTGTGTTGTGATGTTCTACAAGAAGTGTAATGTCAATTACACAATGTTTTGTAGTGCTCTTTTTTAGAATTCTTCGTCGCTTTTCATTGTTGTGTTATGCACCAACCTCTGTTATGTTTAATATGAGCTACCGTGTTTGTATTCGTAGAACGTTGCTGTCTTAAGCCTCCTGGTTTCTCATTTTTTTTGTATGCTTGCATATCAAGTTATTTGAAACCATCAAATCCATAAAGTCTCTCAAGATAGAAAAAGAGTACAGAAGGAATTAAAATTCAAAAGATCTTGCTGGACGATTCCATTGTACCTTAAAACATGAACTAATATTCCATTGCAAGCCTACAAAGCTAATTAGAATCTTGTTCGAAAAAAATCCTTGCAAGGACTAACAGAGTTTTCCGATAATAAAACCCAATAAAACAAGAACAAATGCAAGAAAAACGATGACTACATCGCGTTCGATCTCACGACGAATTACCACATTATGCACCGCCGGGACAACGGGGACAACTTCCGAGCGCCCCATACTTGACTCTAGATGGGTCGAAGTTAAGTTGGATGAAGAATACTCTTCTTCACTGCCATGAGTTAGCTTCGGTTCCCCTGATTTGTATTTGTGATACTCATCGCACCAATAGAACGTTTTGCCTTCCCGATGCCCTCCGGGCCAAGGGCATTTGTAGTAGTACCTTCCCGGATTTTGAGCCTGAGGTCCAGCCTGTTTAAGTAGCATTCTTCCTCGTTTGCAAGCGCACATTGGTATGTCCGAGAATTGGGTCGAATCTTGTATCATTCTTTTCTGATTTGGCGGGATACCTGCTTCCAATAACCGAACAAACTAAATTAATAGATTAGTTTATGATGTCTTTGTACATGTATGAAAGAGTAGAGAAATCGAAGACATCACACAACAAGAAGCAAATCTCACGCAGTTAGTATTTGCAATGCAATGTGAATTAAAAAGTTTCCCTAACAAAGTCACTTAAATTCCGATACAATATTCAAATACAAGGTAGTTCAACATTTCCATAAGACCAAGTGAATAAGTTCGCCTCAAGTAAAAAAAGGATGCAGAATGACATGAACTACCACATCAGAAAGTAAACATTTCTATTCCTACACTCAGTCGCCGAAACGATTGTTCCACATAGAGCTTGCAAGATCATCACGGAAAGCAGTCCATTCAGCAGATGTTTGAACCACATTGATGTATTGTGTTTCATCTTCGAGATCGCCTTCCACACCATCCGTCTGTTCGGCATCCATAGCATCCTCAACCGGGTCGTGATCCTTGTTCGTTCGAATGAAGTTGTGTAACAGAAAGCATGCGGTAATCATATAGACCTGAATCTTAAGTGGATAGAATGATGTGGATCTTAGAATACCCCATCGCATCTTGAGTATCCCAAACGCTCGTTCAATTGCATTACGTGCCTTAGAGTGTCGCATATTGAACATCTCACGAAGGTTTGCCGGTTGAAAATTTTCAGGACCCCACTCCCTTAAATGGTAACGAACATTACGATACGGTGTCAAGAAGCCCTCACAGTTTGCATATCCACTATCTGCCAAATAGTAACATCTTGCAAAGCCAAAAAAAAAATCCTAGACACACGGGCTAAAAAGTGATATGTGAACTTATTTAACGGCCATTAGCCTAGTTGTTGCATAATTGATACGAATATGTACCCCGCGGTACTTTGAACCCATTAGGTCTATTCATGGCATCCCGTAAAACCCTTGAATCTGCTGCGGGACCCTCCCAACCGGGTAGCACATATACGAAGCGCAAGTCTCGGTTTCAAACTCCTAATGTGTTTGTTGAAATATCTCCTTTTCTGTTCCTAAACCTTGGCTTGTCAATAGCCGGCACCTTCACGCCTATGTAGGTGCCGTCTAGCGCACCAAGACAACCCTGCATTATGTAATTATTAATGAAATAAGCCTACATTTTATATATGTTTAAAATTTGATATAATTCTAAACAAACCAACCTTAAACCACTTCCATCGAGGATCCGTGTTGTCTTCTGGGACGGGATCTAGCTTCGCCAGAAGAATACCATGAAGCATGAGAATTGATTTAAGAACCACATGCACGTACTTTGACACAGTTTGTCCGGAGCGACAGTAATCAAACCCCACCACCCTATTTTTCTTGTGATGTGCTAATATACCAACAAACGTTGCAACCTGCTCTTCTACCGAAACGCATTTTTGATCTACTAACCCCCAATTTCACGAAGCATGACCACTAATCTACCAAAGGTGTTTCGATCCATACATAAATTCGAGATGCAATCCGCATCAGTGACACCTACCAGCCTATGCAAACGTTTTACTTGTGTGAGAATTCTATCGAGTAGAGAATAACAACTATCTAATTCAGAGTGTTTCCTCTTCCGAGAACAGACACAACAAATAAGAATTACTATGGCGATGACTTCTAAAATAGAGTCATCATCCATACAGTCGTTGAATAACTGAAGAACAACATGATCTATTTGAGCTCCAGACATATCTACCAAGGTCGCATAAACAGACAAATGTCAAATTGCAGCTCAAATACTAGCAGTGAGTTAAAAATGCTATGTATGGCTCTGGGTTAAAAAGAGTGTCCCCAATTCAAACAATGACAGAACAAAATTTTGGTGGCCAAATTAAATCGTAGGCCTAAAAAGTTATCAATAAGCATAAAATGAGATCAGAGGAAGCTAAGACGTAAAGAGATAATCAATATAATATATGAGCCCGTAAGTTCTAAAATCAATCGCTGAAATAAAAATATAGCTTGCAAAGGTATACCATGAAGCATGATAAAATCAATTCGTATAATACTCACAAATTTGTGCAATTTTCCTCTGAATCAGAAAATGGGAGCGAAGTTGAACCTCGAATTGTAAATTGAAACCCTTGAAAAATGATACGTAGTGGAATTCAGGGAATTTCAAAGAGTGTACAACAATTGATTTCTTCATTACAGATCTGCGAAAACATACCTTGGACTTAAACTTTAAGTGCGCGGCGATGAAGAATCTTCGGAGCCACTCGTCGAAGAAATTGGTATGAATGCACCTCACTTCTGAAAAATCGCACAAATGGAGGGCAAAATGGGTTGTTAAATTTTAACACAGATTCACTGTGTAATCTCCGGATTTGAAATCAGAGGGGTACCCCACGATTAGAACAAAGGGGCGAACAGTGGAAACACATGCGGGCCAGACGATTCCATCGGGCCGAACGTATTTCAACTCATGTCAAGCAAACAAGGGATACGGCCCTGATTTGGGCTGATTTCTGGAGAAACACATGGCAACACAACCAAAGCAAACAGGCTCTTAGGATCTATGTTCCCATGTTCGTAAAAGGCTTAATTGCAAGAAATAATATACTTCTATCCCATTATATTTGTTTTATTTTATTTTTTATTCCGTCTCATTAAATCGGGTTAAGAATATTGCGCTACAATTAACTCTCTATTATCACAATTAATACAACCATATATCATCTCCTTTTGTACACTTTCTAAATCGGGTAAAAAAATATTTATTTCTTGATTCGTGTGCCTAGTAAAAATAAGTCATGTATGATAAGATGGAGGTAGCATTTTTTATACTCCCTCCGTCTTAGAAATACTAACACTATTTCTTTTGGGTTGTCTCACAATTTCTCACCTTCTATACTTTGAAATAATTAACAAATTAATTGTACAATTAGTTACTCTTATTACACTTAATTTTTTTAATGTAATTTTTTGTATTATGAAATTGTAAATAAAAAAAAATACCAAAACACATAAATTGCAAAATGGCTAAAATAGCCTTAATGAATACCCATTACACACCACACTTAAAATACTAATCACTCTCCTTTTAGTTTGCGTGCCGAAATAAAGTCTCAATTACGATGAGACGGAAGGAGTAATAGTTTATGCAAAATAATATGATGAGTTTTGCCTTAAACATTGCGTACTTGAATTAAGCAAATTTATTGCCTTAATTCCAATGAAGTAAAATAAGTAAATAACTTTGGATTAGAAGTGGCTCTACTTTGAATTTGCATTGCCTTGCAACAAATTGACACCTAGATAATAACTTCACACGATATGAATATATAATACACAACTGCAAATGAAGAATGGCAACGAAAGCCAAGAAGGATTGCTGATCCCAGAAGCTAACTGCACAGCTGGGAGAACTAAGCAGCAAACCAACCTAAGACGATAACCTTCCATGAAAGGAAATAGGGACCATAAGCAAGAATGACATCATAATGAAGAAATGAGGGGTAACTTGTCCCATAAAATACAAAATCAAATGAAGTATTATGGATACCAAAAGACCTATATGAAAATATGGAGAGTGGCCAGCAATAGACAGGTT
>JAOWBJ010115976.1:0-13767 GCA_028566335.1 Monarda citriodora | reverse complement strand
GCTTCGTTGGTTTGCGTGTTAGTCAACTGAGGCATAATCAAATGGGATGGAGGTAGTATATGTAAGCAAAAACTATTTAAATCTTGCACCGATGAATTCTTCGACACGTGAAAAATGATTAGACTAGTTGGTGCTGACGTGGAATTATATGGAAAAAATCCACATGAAAATTAAATGGGGACCGAGCGTTTCCGGCCAAAAGTGGCCATCTCTCCCTAGGCTCGAGTAATACTACTAAGTTAGAAAATTTTAATAATAAGGTTTGAAATTTTTTATTCGAGATTTGAAAAATAAAATTTTATACGTTAGCACGAACTGATACATTAAATTATGTATAATACATAAAAAAATAATTTAAAAATAAATAAAAAATCTTGGGGTAAAATGTGCTAAAGCTATCCCTCACCTTTACCCGGCTCAACCAGTGGTAATAAATGTGATCGCTTTAGATTTAAAGTTGTGCGTGCGGTAGATCTCTCGTGCGTTTCCTAAAACATTGTCACACACCAAGTTTAACCCCACATGCATAGAGTTATAACTTACAAATGGAAATTTGATTTCGGCGTTTAATTTAAAGTTGTCTCGTCCTTTACAAACAACGTGTTGGATTATAAATTGCGTGTGCCGTTCTTCAAAAAAAGGTGTAACTAATTATGCTATGTCTCATGTGTGTACATAGCAAGTGAACCATTGATCACATGTTACGTGCTACCTTATGAGATCAATTCATTTGGTGTTGGCACATAAATAAAGAAATAGAGATATGCAATTGTAATTAATTGTGGGGATATAAAGTTAATAGCAACTAAATATTTTTTGCCATATTCAAAAATAGAACTAATAAATAAGATACCATAATAATAAATGAAATTAATTAAATGGAACGAAAATAGTGCTACCTTTATCTCATTTAAGTAGTCATACTTTCCATTTTGGTACATCTCACTTATTAGTTTTATTTCCTAAAATGGTAAAAAATATGTGGCTACATGATACGCCATCACCTTCAACTCCTATACCATCAGTGGAGGAGAAGCTAGAAGAATCACAAGCTGAAGCACAAGCAGAAGTTGTAAGCACATCGGAGAAGGAAGGAGACGATAAAGGTGATCAGGAGGAAGGGAAGCAGACGTCTTTACGTCCGTGTATGCTTATTAAACCACCTCACCGTTTCGTGACTTCTCACCCAAGTGATGCCACCTAGAGTCTAGTTTGTTTTATTTTTGTTATTTCCTTTGTTTATTGTCGTGTGTAATTGGGCCTAGTATTATGAGCCCCATCCGGGTTTTCTTGTTGGTTTTTTCCCGGGGGTAGGATTAGGTCGAACCATCTAGGGTTTTAGATTATAAAAAGGCCGTGTTTGCATTAGGGACTCATTGTGAATGAAAATATTTTCTTTCGGCCAAGGAGCCTGATCTCTTACAAACATTAAAACCCTAGGCTGCCGACGGACGCCGTTCGCGCTCAGCCGCTGTTCTTCATCGCCGATTCCCGAAGTTGGGATGTCGATTTCGTGTTTGAGGCAGTCTCTCGCTGCCGAAGTACTCGTAGATAGGTGTTAGCCTATCAAGTTGGTGCTCTCGTCTTCTTATTCAATATTATGGGTGACGATTCTGCTCTTGACAACCCGGAGGGTTCCTCTCGCCAACCTTCGTTCGAATTGCCACGCTCTACGTCCAGCAACCCTCCCCGCACCACTGGCCGCGGCGATCCTTCACTCTTCCAGGCGAGCGGCAAGGCCCCTATGCCCCAGGACACGCTCGACACAGATATCACAGAATTGCGCCAAAGATTGGAGGCAATGGAATCGCTCCTTCGCAGCAGATCAGGTCGCCAAGGTTTTTAGCCTGAGATACCACCGGATTCTGACCCTCCTGATGATTGGGATGCGTATGAGGATGATCGCGAAGATTTTTGCCGAGATAGGGTGACCGAACCCCTGGATTTCAACTTCGATCGCCCTAGGGAACGCGACAACCGCACTCGTTTGCCGCGTTGGACTTCACCCTATGGCCACGATCGGGGTGGGGATGGTCGTGGTCGTCGCGGCACTGGATTTGGTCAGCACCGTCGCCCACCGGCGCGTCAACCTACTCGTGGGATACGGGAGCCACGACAATATTCATCATGGGACAGACCACCGCGAGACCGGTTTGACAAGGAGGATAATTTCCATGATGACTATGGTTGGGATAGACCTTATCGTGAGAAGTAGTTCAACCACCGTGGTCGCCTCGACAAACTGCGTGAGCTTAAGATGGACGCACCTTGTTTCGATGGCACGGACGCTTCCTCCTGGATCGCTCGTGTCCAGTATTATTTCGACCACCTTCAATTGCCGGAGGAAGAACGACTACACTACGTCGTTATGTTATTTCAACCACCAGCCTCTGATTGGATATTTAATTATCGCGCCAATAACCGCTTTGTTTCTTGGCAGGAATTTTTGGAAGATGTTCGACATCGCTTCGATCCTCAGAGCTTCCGCAGTGCAATCGGCCCTCTGTCAAAATTGGTGCAAACCTGGTCTGTTGCTGAATATTACGATGCTTTTGAGAAATATTTGAATCGGGTGGATGGTGTACCAGAGGACACACTCATTCCCATGTTTATAGCCGGCCTCAAGGATCCAATTCAGGAGAAGGTGGAACTTCAACAACCATACACCCTCGCCGAGGCCATGGCTTTGGCTCTTCGTTTGGGCGCATCTCAGAAAGAACGGCAGAAACAACGTAACCATTGGTCTTCTCGCGACGGCCGCAGCACCTCCGTGTCCGCCGCCCCAACACCAGGTTCATCTGCCGCCCCACGTTCTGCTCCTACTCAACCCCGAGAGGGTGAACGGCCATCTGTCAAACCCATCCGCGGATCCAATGCCGAGAAAGCGGAGCGCTCCAAACAAGGCTTGTGTTTTTATTGTCCAGAGAAGTGGGTCCACGGCCACGTCTGTGTGACGAAGATGTTGTCCTACGTCGGCGACGAGGACGATGACTGCGAGAGTCCTGAGGATGTCCCTTTTAACACGGACATTTCTATCGCCGACGACCTCTCGCATTTGAAATCCTTGGATGGTATTGCTCGTTCGCGTGCTTTCCGTGCAACCGGAGTCACTGAGACAACTCCACTGTCCATTCTGATAGACACAGGGAGTACGCACGATTTTTTGCATCCCGCGATTGCCGAGAAACTCCAGTTGCCTCTCTCGTCGATCCGACCGTTTCATGTATATGTGGGCAACGGCTCTTCTCTCCCGTGTTCTTTTGTGGCTCGTCATACACACATTGGTCTCCAGGATGTCACCTTCCATATCGACTTTCACATTTTGGAGGTCCATGGCTCTGATATTATACTTGGCATGTCTTGGTTGGAGTCCCTTGGGAAGGTCTCTGTGGATTTTGTTCGCAAGACTTTGGAATTCACCCAAGGTGACAAGTCGATGAAAATTTACGGTGTTCACCCACCGCCACGAGCGGTTTCATTGCAGTCTTTGGCGCTCATCACCACATTTGCGCCAGACCCGGAGTTCTACGAGATCATACCTTTGCTCTCGACTACTGATGCTGCTTTGTGTGGACTAGAGGGGACAGCGGAGGTGACCTTTCCTGAGGGCTTACCAGACCTCATCCGCATGATTTTGGAGAATTTTTGGGCAGTGTTCGCGGTGCCTTATGGCATGCCACCTCGTAGGGACTTTGATCACAAGATTCATCTGTTGCCGAACACCAAGCCTATTAATGTTCGGCCATATAGGTATCCTTACTTCCAAAAGAATGAGATTGGGAGACAGGTTCAGGAGATGCTCGAACAGGGCATCATTCAGCGCAGTCAAAGCCCATTCTCCTCGTCGGTTCTGCTAATTCGGAAAAAGGACGGCACTTTCTGATTTTGTATTGACTACCGTGCTCTTAACTTGGTCACTGTTCCGGACCACTTCCTTATTCCCACGGCGGACAAACTCTTTGACGAATTGGGGTCCGCCAAGTACTTCTCTAAGTTGGATCTCCGATCTGGATATCATCAGATTCGTATGAACGCGGATGATGTGTACAAGACAGCCTTCCGTACCCATGACGGCCATTTCGAGTTTCTGGTGATGCCATTCGGTCTCACCAACGCACCATCGACATTTCAGGCCGCGATGAATAAATTATTTCAGCCTCTCTTACGCAAGTGTGTTATTGTATTCTTCGACGATATTCTCGTCTATAGCCCTACTCTGGAGCTCCATGCCACGCATCTGAAGGAGGTATTATCACTGTTACAAGATCACCAATTCTTCGTTAAGATTTCCAAGTGTTCTTTTTGTAGTGAGACGGTCGAGTATTTAGGTCACCTGATCAACGATGGTCTTCTTAAAGCCCACCCTGCAAAATTAGAGGCCATGACAACTTGGCCGACTCCGAAGAATGTTAAACAACTACGCGGTTTTTTGGGCTTGACAGGATATTATCGCCGCTTCATCCAAAATTTTGCTTTGATCCCAGCTCCATTGACGAAGCTACTAAAAAAGGACGCCTTTGTGTGGTCCTCTGATGCGGCGAAGGCATTTGACGATCTGAAGCGAGCCATGTCTTCTGCCCCGGTCTTGAGCCTACTGGATTTCACAAAGATTTTTTTACCTCGAGACGGACGCATCAGAGCTCGGTATTGGTGCGGTCCTCATTCAGGACAAGCATCCTATTGCCTATTTCAGTAAGAAGCTGGGTCCGAGGAGGCGAGTGGCGTCCACTTATCACAAAGAGCTTTATGCGATTGTCGAGGCCGTTCAAAAGTGGCGACAATACTTGCTCGGCCGTGAGTTTGTCATTAGAAGCGACCCGAAGAGTTTAAAGGAATTGCTACAACAAGTGGTACAGACTCCCGATCAGCATTTTTACGTGCGCAAACTCATGGGATACAGGTTTCGCATCGAGTACAAAAAGGGCACCACCAACAAGGCAGGCTAGGCAGCTGATGCGCTCTCTCATCGTGAGGATTCGACTGATCAGTTGGCCATCATGTCCACGGACAGCGCCGCAACTTCCGCATCAGCCGACGGGGTAGCTCTCTCGCTTATATCCGAGCCTGTTCCCCAAATCCTCGACCTTATTCGTAAGGAAACAAACAATCTCCCGGATGTCGTAGCATTGGTGAAGCTGATCGAGGGTGGCACAGCTCCTCCACACCTCACATTCATTGATGGCCTTGTCTATTTCCACCGCCGTGTGTTACTGAGTAAAGATTCCAAGTTGAAAGGCATGCTTCTCCAAGAACACCGTAGCGCACCCATGGCAGGCCACCCTGGCTGCGATCGGACATTTTAAGTTGTTGGCTGCCGGTTTTTACTGGCCGAAGATGCGGACGGATGTTCAGAAATTCGTAGAGGCTTGTGGCGTGTGTCAGTCCACGAAGTATTCGACACAAAAACCAGCTGGTCTTCTCCAACCTCTGCCGATACCGTCGCAAGTCTGGGAAGATGTGTCCATGGACTTTATTACAGGCCTTCCGCCGTCTCGTGGGTATACTTCAATCATGGTGGTCGTCGATCGTTTATCTAAGTATGCGCATTTTGCCCCGCTGCCGACTCGATTTGATGCTCTCCGCGTGGCGCATTTGTTCATTAATATGGTCGTTCGACATCACGGTTTTCCTCGCACTCTAGTCTCTGATCGTGATTCAGTATTCTTAAATGCTACTTGGGAGGAAATGATGCGTCTTAGTGGTACGAAGTTACACTTTACAACTGCTTATCATCCGCAATCGGACGGCCAAACAGAGGTACGCAACCGAGGCCTCGAACAATACTTGCGAGCTTTTGCTTCAGATATGCCAACAAAGTGGTGCAACCTTTTGCCATGGGCCGAGCTAGCACTCAATTGCTTCCATCACTCGGGCTTAGGCACTTCTCCGTATAAAGCCCTCTACGGTCGTGACCCAACATTGCTCGTCGCGGCTACGCCATCACCGCGAACCCCGGCATCCGTCGCGGACATCATCAAGGAGCGTGGGGAGTTGTTAGTTCGATTGCGTAAAAATTTGGAAAAAGCACAGCAACGCATGCGTGACTCTGCCAACAAGCATCGCCGTCATGTTGAGTTCGAAGTGGGCGAATTGGTTTGGCTTAAATTGCAGCCGTATCGACAATATTCAGTGGCCAAACCCCTCTCGGCGAAGCTTTCAAAGCGCTATTATGGTCCGTTTGAGGTCTTGGAGCGGGTCGGCCCTGTCTCGTATCGTTTGCGACTTCCGGACAGCGCGCGTATCCACGATGTCCTTCACGTGAGTTTGTTGCGCGAATTTGTGGTCGGCGATGACATCACTCCATTGCTGCTGCCCAAAAACTTTCGAGGTCCCCGACCGGTATCCGGCCCCATTAGCATTCTTGATTCCACGGTGTTGTGGAAAGAAGGCGAGGCTGTCGAGCATTACTTATCCGTTGGGCTGATGACAAGAAGAGTCCGACGTGGGAGCCGGTGGTTGACATCAGACGTCGTTTTCCTAACCTTCCACTTGAGGACAAGCAGAATCTTAACGGGGGAGGGGGAGTTGATACGCCATCACCTTCAACTCTTATACCATCGGTGGAGGAGAAGCTAGAAGAATCACAAGCTGAACCACAAGCAGAAGTT
The DNA here is from genome assembly GCA_028566335.1 of Monarda citriodora. NCBI lineage: Eukaryota > Viridiplantae > Streptophyta > Magnoliopsida > Lamiales > Lamiaceae > Monarda > Monarda citriodora. Next base: position 7,159 of record JAOWBJ010115976.1, on the reverse strand, counting down.
GTAAGCACATCGGAGAGGGAAAGAGAAGATAAAGGTGATCAGGAGGAAGGGAAACGGACGTCTTTACGTCCGCGTATGCTTATTAAACCACCTCACTGTTTTCGTGACTTCTCGCCCAAGTAATGCCACCTAGAGTCCGGTTTGTTTTATTTTTGTTATTTCCTTTATTTATTGTCGTGTGTAATTGGGCCTAGTATTATGAGCCCCATCTAGGTTTTCTTGTTGGTTCTTTCCCGGGGGTAGGATTAGGTCGAACCATCTAGGGTTTTAGATTATAAAAGGTCGTGTTTTGCATTAGGGACTCATTATGAATGAAAATAGTTTCTTTCGGCCAAGGAGCCTGATCTCTTACAAACATTAAAACCCTAGGCTGCCGATGGACGCCGTCCGCGCTCAGCCGCTGTTCTTCATCGCCGATCCCCGAAGTTGAGACGTCGATTTCGTGTTTGAGGCAGTCTCTCGCTGCCGAAGTACTCGTAGATAGGTGTTAGCCTATCACTATAATTAATTCTCTCTCCTCAGAATTAATTACAACCACATATCTCATTTTTCTTGATTTTTGTGTCCGATTAAATTAAGATTACTTAAATGAGATGGAGGTAGTAACAACGAAGGTCAAGCGACGGTGCGGTAATAAAGACACGTGTTGGTCCCAAGTTTGAAACATTGACCGACCCCTTTGGCCTGTGGCAAATCACCTTCACAAATTTAGTCATGGCTGACTTTCGCTTTCTCAGCCATAATTGGTATATTTATTTCTTCATTAATTTTTTTTTTCTTACAATTTGCCTCCTTTTGTTAGACGTACACTACGTACGAATCAAAGAGCTCCTTATATTTTATACTCCGTATAAATGCACTACATACAGCTTCTTGACCATTGATTATTTATTTATTTATTTATTTGAATCAATTGCATAAGAAAACCTTATATTTGGCGAAAATTGCACAAAATATCCCCGTGTTTCAATCTATGCAAATGTCATAATGCCTGTTTGGTAGGTGATATATCATGAGATATCTCAATTTATTTCATTTATGAAGTACGAGATATACCATGAAAACATATGCCTTGTCTATATTTAAATATATTCACCATTACATATTTTTTTGGCATATCGATTAGTCAAAAATCTAGAAAGGCAAAAGGTGTAAATTGATTTTTTGTGTGCGAAGAAACGGTGTAGATTGATTGGTAATGAAAATGAGCAGCAAAAATGGAATAATTATTGTTGAAGAAAAGATTATAGCGACAATTGACTTCATTTTGTCAAACCTCCCCTTTATAAAGTGGGGTCTCTACCTCCATTTTCAAACTTTATTTCTATTTCGTAACCATATGCTCATATTGTTGTTCCGAATTTGTCATGTTTTATTATTTTACTATTCATATATGTTCAAGAAACATGACATACTCGGCGAGACAGAGGAATCACTAAAAAAAGCATTGGATTACCAATTGATAATTCGCTCGTCGATAGCTGGGCAGCCATGATTCGGTAGATGTTGGCGACTCAGTAGCTGAGTGAACCAATGTCATAGTTCATCAAGTAAATAAGTCAATTAGCTAGTCATGAAAGGGGCTTATCAAATACAAGCAAGTTAATTCATAAATTTTCGATGTTGGATAAATTACTGTCGGTGATTAACGACGGAAACAAAATCTGTCGGTAATCACATTTTCGTCGGTGATTACCGACGGCCGAATTTCCGTCGGCGATTGCCGACCCACCTTTTTACCTATGGATAATTCATCGGTAATCACATTCAGTTGATAATTCCGCCGATAATCCGGTCCATTTTTGTAGTGGATAATTTTTTTAGGTCATACGACATCATTTCTCTTGCACATACAAGAATGTCATGAATATATATACCTATTTTTACTAAGTATACTTGTGCAATAATGGAATAAGACATGAGATTCAAAACTTAAACTGACCAACCCACGAGAATAGTAGATTACAACTACGACAACTGATCGACCTCAACAAAAATCTTCTCCTCGTCAAAGCTTTAAATAAAGAAAGCATACATTGCAAACTAACTAACCTCTCCTAACCTCTCTCTCTCCACTCTCCACTCCTATATCCTCAGCTCTGATCATGTCTGAAGATCTCAGAGAATTCTTCTACCACCAGCCCTACCACGAAGACCACCGCCGCAACGCCGCCGCCTTTCCCCACTCCGGCAGCCGTTCTTCCTCCGACGCTCACCTCCAAATGTTTGATCCTGCCTTCCAGCTGGGTTTCACAGAATTCTTGCATGGATCCAGTGATCAGAACTCTCTCTCCACCGCCTATGGCCCTTTTCCGACGTCCAAAGAGGAGGAGAAGCCGGCGGTGGAGACTCCGGCTACGCCCAACTCCTCCATCTCGTCCTCCTCCACCGAGGTGGCTGCCGCCGAAGCGGAATCCAAGAGTAAGAAAGGGAAGCTGGATTTAGCCATTGATGATGGAGATCAAGATAACCTCAAGAAAGAGTAATTATTTTTACTACCTTATCTTAATTATAATATGTTACGGACCAAACATGAGAACTCAACTCAAAACACTAGTCTGTTAGGAGAGAGAGCTCATTTAATCCATATACCCCACATCAGATAGTTTTACCATCGATGTGGGACTAACAGTATATTCTCCATTGTTCGTTGAATTTGATGGTTAAGTTATGCATATTCATGGTAATCTAACTATTTTATTATATAATAAAGAGGCAAAGGGAAGAAAAAAGGAGAAGCGAAGAAGGAAAGGCAGCCAAGATTTGCTTTCATGACAAAGAGTGAAGTAGATCACTTGCCAGATGGATATAGATGGAGAAAATATGGCCAGAAAGCTGTCAAAAATAGCCCTTATCCAAGGTTACTTTTCTCTCTTTTTCCGATTCGGATCTTCGATTGCATCTTCTGTATTGCCCTATCAGATGATTGACGCGTATTTAAATTATTTCCAACTCCCAATTTTTTAACTTAGGAAGTTCAGTGCGAACTGAATTTGTATGAACACAAGAATCATAATCTTGGTCTTTTTTTTAAGTTGCTAGCTATAGTATTTTGGTTGATTTCAGATTAATTTATATAGCTATAAACGTATATTGGTAGTAAGAGAAAAATAAATTATGTCTCGTGAACTAACTTAATCGGTATATTATATGTTTGTGTAGCGCGTGAACGCCGAAACCCTAATACCACCTCAATTGCTATATTGTTTCATCGTTTAATATTCTATATTTTATTAATAAAATAATGACACATTGCATAATTAGTGATTTGATATTTATATTAGTAACATAAAAGAAAAATCTAAATTCTAGAATTTGCCACGTGTCATCCATTTATAAATATAATAAAATATGTTATATGAGAAGACGATAGAGGATCTCATCGAGTTGTTTTATTTTGTCTTGACAATATATTACTCCCTCTGTCCCAGCCCATTAGTCCACATTTCTTTTTTTGTTTGTCCCACTATTAGTCAACTTTCTTTTTTTGCTTTTCATAGTATCATTTTAAAATTTTCTCTCTGTTTTCTTGGTTTTTGTGCCAAAAGCAAAACGGACTAATGAGGGAGTACATATTATTCTCTGCCTACACATTCTGGACATTTTTTCTGCAAGTCTCATAATTATAGATTATCATGATTTTTTATCTACATGCATAGTCAATAGTATCCATTATAATATGATAAATTTTAATTAACATTTATTTAATAAAAAAACAGAGTTATAGGTACTCAATCCTAACAGTCAATTACTAACTAAAAATGAATTTGAAGCTAAAAAAAATCTGAAATGAAAATAGCAGATCCTAATTGAAATACAGTGCAATTAATTAGAACTTATACTAAAAACAATACTATGTTATACAGAAATGGTATAGACTATAGAAGATCTTAATTTTAATTTCTCTCGATGGTAGCATCGAAAAACAATGTACGTATTTATTTGTATTTCTCTCATACATTTTCATGTAACATCTCGTATACGCACATTTTAATTACTTGTTAAATTCAAGGCATGTATACATTGCGCAGAAGCTACTATAGGTGCACGACCCAGAAATGCCCGGTGAAGAAACGAGTGGAGAGAGCGTTCCAGGACCCTTCGATCGTGATCACCACCTACGAGGGCCAGCACAACCACCACGTTCCGGCAACCCTCCGGGGACACATGCCCGGATTATTCGGACCCTCGATGCTAGCTCCGCCACCCTTTTCATCGGAGACAATGCCTCACCTCTACAGTTACGATGGGGGCAGCAGCAGCAGTTTGTACCATCATAACCAGCAGTTTCATGGCTATGGACTCCTGCAGGATATCATCCCTCCACTTTTTCCTAAAACGGAACCCTAACAACTCTAACAACTAATTACTTACACACGTTCACGTTCGCCTGCAGTAATTAATTCATTATTTCTATGTTATGTACGTACGAGCGAGACTAAACTACTACGTATATACTACCTCCATTACGTACTGCTACTTATGTCTCACGTTACTTGTTCACTTTTCGGTTTTTATACATCTTATGTTACTTGTCCATTTTTTAAATTGGGTAAAGAATACTTAGGTACAATTAACTCTATCTCCTTATAATTAATTACAACTACGTATTATCTCCTTTATCGGTTCCCGTACTAGATCAGAAGTAGACAAATATCTTGAAAGGTAATATAAGTATGCATGTATGCAATTAATTATTTTATGCGTTTTAATTTAATTAATTAACAGGGGCATGCCGCATGATATTAGTATATCTAGATTTAAATAACTCCCGTTAATTACTTGTATAAGTATATGTATACCTAATTATAAGCTGTGCTCAGTATATCTACCTCCATCCCGCGTTACTTAACCTTTTTCCTTTTGGCACGTAATATAAAAAAGTGAGAATATATGGTTATAATCAATTATAAAAATAAATAATTAATTGTATTCATGATTTTTTTTATCATTTTAAGAAAACCATCTAATATTATGAGACGGATAAAAATTAAAATGCCGTGAATTAGAGTGGAATGGAGGTAGTTAGTATTACTATCATTTTTAATTTATGACTCAGCTCGTACGCACATACTTTTTAAGATTCTCTAGTACATGCATGCATTTAGACGATTCATGTATAAAATCGTTTGCATGAAGAAAAAGAACTACTTCATTATATATTTAATCAAAATATTGAGAAATAACAAAGTTTAATTTTCAATGTCTCAATCGTGTCCCCATATTATTACGTGTTTCTGCAGTGGGTTACACTATTTTTGTAATTTTCTGTGATTGATAAACGAAATGCGATTGAATTGTAAATGAAAATAAGGAAGAGTAGATCGAGTGTTGTGCAGAGGAAGAAAGGAGAGAAATGAGTTGTAGAATTTTCTTTTCATACCCCAAAAGGGAATTGACAAATCCCTTAAATACCTAGTATTTATACTGGTTCGACTAAAAGACTTACCCCGGGGAAAGAACCAGCAAGAAAACCCGGATGGAGCTTATAAATCGCTCGAGTCAATACCAAAAATACAATAAAATCTGAATTACAAAAATAGTAAAATAACGACTAGTAATAAACAATAAAATGCTGGAAGTAAAATGTGACTTCTCCTCATTTCATATCGGCACCATCACACGTGTAAGGCCCAGATTCAATATCTCCCTTCTCCCGATCCTGACGCGCGTCACCTTGTTTTAGAAGCCGAGATTTTGCCTTCTCCCTCATTCCACAACTCAGACCAAAATCCCTAATTTCCCCACTAACCCTAGGGTTTCCTTCACCAACATCAACTCCACCTAGATCCTCCGACTTTTCTTGCTGAATCATAACAATACCCCCTCCCGACCGAGATCCTTCCGCATGGATCCAAAAATCGAAACTTTTTCCTCACAAACGCGCATCCTCCCAAGATGTGAGCGAAGCATCAGTAGTAGACCATTGAAGTAGCCATTGCAAGACAATAGATTTCTTCCGACTATGGCTGCAGGACTCTAGGATCTTCCATGGACGCACCAAGAACAGGCCATGCGCATCTACCTCTGGAAGCTGTGAAAGAGGTAACTCTGATTTCGCTAGATGTTTCTTCAGTAAGGATACATGAAAAACTGGGTGGATACGGGAATAATCGGGTAGATCCAATCGATAAGCAACTTCACCAATCCTTTCCAAAATCTTGTATGGGCCATAAAATCGAAAAGAAAGTTTGAGGTTTATTCTCAAAGCCAAAGAGGTCTGCCGATAGTGTTGCAACTTAACATAAACCAGATCACCTACATGAAACTCCATGTCTTCTCGTTTCAAATCCGCAAAGAATTTCATGCGGTGTTGAGCATGTATTAGATTTTCCTTAATCTTCAGCAAAAAAATTCTGTCTTTCGTCTAATACATTAGCGGCATCATCTGTGTTATCCCCAATATATGAATCCAAAGAGAATGATGGGGTGGGTAACCATACAATACCTGAAAAGGTGTAGCTTGTAGACTGTTGTGGTAATTTGTGTTATACTAGAATTCGGCCAAGGGAAGCCAATGTACCCACTGCTTAGGATAATCAGAAATCATACATCTTAAGTAATTTTCAAGGCACTGATTTAGCCTCTCTGTTTGACCATCAGTCTGGGGATGATATGAAGAAGAGAACTGAAGGGTAGTTCCCATTAGCTTGAACAATGACTTCCAGAAGTGACTAGTAAAAACAGGGTCTCTGTCTGAAATAATGCTAGTAAGGGCACCATGTAATCTGTATATAGAATCTAGAAACAACTGGGCTACAGATTCAGCATTATAGGGGTGAGACAAAGCCAAAATGTGCATATTTAGTGAACCTGTGTATAATTACCAGAATAACATTTGGTAGGCCCTCAACAAAGTCCATGGAGATATGAGTCCATGCACCATTGGGAACAGGTAATGGTTGCAGAAGGCCATGTAAGAGTCTCTGCTGTGGCTTATTTTGTTGGCATGCAACACAAGTCTTCACCCACTGAAGCACTGGCCTTTTCATTCCAACCCAATAAAAATAAGATTTCAGCCTCATGTATGTTGCTAATATTCCAAAATGACCCCCAACTAGGGCATTATGAATTTCAAACAAAATGGAATTCCTCAATTCCAAATCACTACTAATCACCACTATGCCCTTATATCTTAACAAACCGATAGGCTAGTTTT
>JAOWBJ010115870.1:0-13771 GCA_028566335.1 Monarda citriodora | reverse complement strand
GTATTTATAGATGAAAAAATAAAAATAAAAAAAGGGGAAATTCGTGATTGGTCAACGGATTTACCGTTGACCAATCAGGACGCGACACGTGGCGTACTTGGCGGGCTGGAGCTTGGGTTGGAGCGAGTCCGAGCAGGGGGCGCCCGGGCACCCGCGAGCCGGCGCAGCGCATCACTTTTGCCGCCCGGGCGCGGCTACACGTGCCGGACAACGGAGCCCGGGCACGCCACTCCCGCGGTGCGAGTGCTCTAATGCTCTTACTAATTTCCTAATTTAAATTATCTTACTACTCCATGAGAAATGGGAATAAAAATTGGACTCTGAAGTCTGTCTTGGGAGAAACGAGGATAAAATTTGAAGATACAATTACAACCGAAGGAAAAGACGAACCTCAGTTCCGAATCTTTTAACCTTGATCGATGGCCGCCGTCGATGAGCGCCACCAGCCCAAGCAAACGCCACCGCTGCTTATTCTCCACCGCCGTCCTAATTTCAATCAATCATTTAGCCGTCGCCTCCGTGACATGTACACCGTACTTGACCCGCACGAGGACCCACATGACCCGTCGTTCCCGGCCCTCTCGAAGGCGGCGCGCCTCTTGTTGTGCTTGGGGCCCACGCCCGTCACCGCCGACGACCTCGACAGATACCCCGCCGTCGAGTGCGTGGTCGGCTCCAGCGCCGGCTTAGACCACTTTGACCTCCCCGCCTGCCGCCACCGCGGCGTCCGCCTCACTGGCGCCGGAGATTCCTTCTCTGATGACGCGGCGGATTACGCCGTGGGGATGGCCATTGATGTACCGAGACGGGTCTCCGCTGCCGATCGGTTTACTCGGGCCGGGTCTTGGCCCGCACAGATGGATTATGGCCTAGGTTCCAAGGTATTTTCCCCAATATATGACTCTTTCATTTTGTCATTTACTATTTATTTCCATTTAATTAGTCTAATTTAATTTTCAACATTTTGGGCTTCATCAAAATTTAATACGAATTTATGATAATTTTAATAATTTTTTTTCCTTTAATGATTTCAGACTTGGTGAACAACATTATATTGTAAACTCAAACCAATAATAACAACACCTGCAAGAAAAGAAAAATAAAAATTAGTAACTTGTACGATTCCAAAACTCAAGAAAAAAAAAAAAGTAATTTCTATTATCTTGTTACTTATAATAATAATTTCACGACGGAAATGAAACATAAATATATGAAAGAAACAATAAGATTGTAATTCATGAAGAATTTCAGAATAAGAAGAATAATGCACTGAAGTTGAATGCATAAATATACGTATGTGTACTTTATAGAGAATTATACATTTATCCGGCGTGGGCGTTGGAGCATTGAGAGGACCTTTCCCTAATACGAGAGGACTAGGAAGGACGCACCTCTGGTGTACCAATTATCGTGCCCACGGTAAACGCTCTGAATTGGTGAAGAATCATATCTAAGTCCAAAATGTGTACATTGGAAATTTGGAATCTACAGCTCAAAACAGTTTCTTGAATCATATATTTTAAATTTTAGATTTACTCAAATAACAGAATACACATTCCTCATAACGTTCCATGAACAAAAAATCCCAAGGATCACAGATTTTCAATTTACCAGGTGAGTGGAAAACGAGTTGGCATAGTGGGACTCGGCAGCATCGGCTCAAGGGTGGCCAAAAGATTCTCGGCGTTCGCCTGCCCAATCGCCTACACCTCGACGAAGATCAAACCGGATGTTCCCTACGCTTACCACGCCAACGTCACTGACCTCGCATTCGCTAGCGACATATTGGTCGTCTGTTGCGCTCTCACGAGCGAGACTCGCCACCTCATCAACGGGGACGTCATGGCAGCGCTGGGAAGCTCAGGCATCATCGTGAACGTGGGGCGTGGAGCCCTCGTCGACGAGGAGGCGTTGGTTCGCATGTTGGTGAGAGGGGAGATCGGAGGCGCTGGTCTGGATGTGTTCGAGCACGAGCCTCGAGTCCCGGAAGAGCTGTTTGGTTTGGATAACGTCGTCCTGTCTCCGCACCATGCAGTTCTGACTCCGGGTTCGATGCAGGCCCTCGAGGACCTCGTCTTTGCCAACATTGAAGCTTTCTTCTCCAACCAGCCTCTACGGGCCGAGGTCGAGCTTAGCTTGTGAGAAGGTACATTTGTTCGACTGTCTGAGCTCGGATAGTCCCTTTTTCGAGCCGTGCCTCGAATGCAGATGTTGAGCTCGATTGATGTCATGTGTTTAGAGATTATTTGGATTAAAATTGGTAAAAATATACCATGATCTTTTTGTTGGCAAAATAAATTTGAATTTGTTACAAAATGGGAATCATGTTGAATTTGATCTTTTAGGAGTTAGTGAATGTATTGATGAATGAAGGGTTGCATGATCATCATTTTGCGTCTTTGTAACTTACCAGTGAATTAAATCCAAATCTTGTGGTCTAGTGGCAAAGGTCTGATATCAAAAGGACTCTCCTCAATGAGATCCCGGATTTGATTCTCTCCGCTAACATATGTCGGGTTAATTAATTCCCCTGCATTATATGTGGTCAATAGTTAGGCCCTGTGTATACTCGGGTCCACTTCCACCTACCGAGTAGGCCAAGATGGGCAAAAAACATTAGCTTTCTTCTCCAACATATTTGTCCAAAATACCGCACTTTTATCAATGTTACGATGCCCTTTTGTGATATAGATGCTTATGCATATTATTGTTTGAATACAATGTAAGTGGATATGGTTTACTAAATTATTATTATGCGTTTTTTTTTTTCTCTTTGAAAAGAAGGTTGTGAAATAATTGAGTACTTGCCGAGAACTGTGTTTGAGCTAAACTATTATAGCGTGGCGAGCTGCTAAAGTAATTTGAGCCAATATTTCTCCCTCAATTCCAAACGCTTACCGCTGAAGAAATGTGAAATTTGTCTCTTAGTTGTTGGTCTCGAAATGCGTTCATTGGAATATGATTAAAAGAGGGAATACACCAATCTCCAATATTTTGATGTTTATAAACTGTGCGTTGAATGCAAACTGACTTGATCGAATTGCCGATTAACTTTAGGCTGAGAACCGGTCAGAGTGAGTTCAGTTTGTCCAACTCAAATAGTGAGTATTTGAGTATGACAAACTGAACTTGAGGTGCAAAAGTTGGTGGACAGGTTGGAGAATGTTTTAGAAACTCTTTTCTTTGAAAAACCTCAGTTAGTGGGTTGTGAAATATAGCAATGAAGTATAACGTAAGGACGGTTATTAAATACATGTAAGGTCGACTGAATATAAGAGGTTAAGAGAGAGAGATAGTGAAACAGTCGATTTTATCGCGGTTCGGGAAATTCCCCTACATCCAAGTCAACTGAAAACCCCTTATTTTGGATTTACCTCTCTGTTATTTATACGGGTTGAGTGCCAACCTCAACCTTCGTCAATTTTTAGACGTGGGCTGAGCACGAGTTTTAGGTCGTGACCCTTACAACCTCTCTTATTTAAATTGGCGGACAACCAACCTCAACCTTCGTCAATCTTTGACTTGGCTGAGCACGAGCTATGGGTTGTGACCCTTACAACCTTACATACATTTATACAACAATCTATCTAAACAACTAGCTAACAAAACTTATATCTCCTTGAAATCTTATAATTATCTTGGTAGAGAGTTTCCGTTGGGTTCTAGGATTCTATATGATTTAGACATTGAGAGAGAAATCTTATCACCTCTTGTGGTGCGTCTAACAAAACATGTTCGAGCATATCCTTTGAGCAGCACTTCGTGCGCTTAGCTAGCTTCTCTGTTCGCTATTTTGTTCGCTTTTCTTGAACTGGGTGGATAAGGAAGTATTTATAGATATATTTGAATTAGAGTTGTTACAATATGTCAGTATACGGACTGACACATTGTCCTTCCTTCCAGTTGAGGCTTTCTATCCAGCTTGAATCATCGAGATTGTCCGGGCACATCAACTTGTCATATCAGCTTGACTTACTTCAACTAGCTTGACTCATATCAACTTGAGTCATAGGCAGGTTGATGTTGCCTCAATGAATTGGAGTCTTCTACTTCCTTCCATCAAACAGTGAGTCCCGAACTGAACTTTTCGTGGCAAGGGCAGAACTCGTCAAGCAGGTTGTCTTCGATCCGCGAGACACGAATTGCTTCGACTAAGAACTGATCATACTACTAAACTGGCTATACATACCAGTTTAGTCTAACAATCGAACTTGAGTAGCTAGATATCTATTCAAGTGTTATTTCGATAAACATCTTCAAAACTCATGAACCGAGTGGAGTTTACAATAATTTTCCATTTTTTATGATCTCGAAACCCTCCAAGCTAAAAACGCTCGGCACTTCATCATAACCCATTTTGATGATGTCAAAAAGGGGAAATATGACAATATTGTGACAGAAAAGAAGAAGAGCTCCTAGGTTGGTGAGAAGTTTTCCAAATAGGGGAAGTGGAATGGAAGATCCTGAAAGAGATGATCCAAGATCTCTATAACAATGATGAAGACCCTTAGTGGAGCTTCTTGAATAGCAAGAAGCTGAAGTTGATAGAAAAAAAAGGAGGAAGACCTTGTTCAGTTCGACTTGTCAGTTGGAGTTAAGGAGACAAAGGAAATCTGGATGAACTTACACAAAGAGATAGTACTGTAATTGTGCAATCTTGATTACTAGTTAGTTATATGTTCTTCCATGTTTAGATGTAAGTTGGATCATCAAATGAAGTTACTTTCTTAATTGGGCCTTGATGAACTCTTTGTCTAGGTTGCTACTATTTACAACTTCAATTTATGAATGATCTGTCTACCTATAATTTTCTATGATTAGAACTATTTATTTTACACTTATGAATTATTTGTAAAGTGTGGTTTAGATATCATCAAAAAGGAGAAAATTGTTGGGAATCTCACTCGATTCATGAGTTTTGATGATGTTTATTGAAAGAACACTTAGAAAGATCTCTAGATACTCAAATTAGGTTGTTAGACTAAACTGATTTGTATAGCCAACCAGTCGAAGCAGTTCATGCCTCGCAGATCGAAAACAACCTGCTTGAAGAGTTCCACCCTTGCCATGAAGAGTTTAATTCTTGACTAATAGTTTGATGGAAGGAAGCAGAAGACTCCAGTTCGTTGATGCAACATCAACCTACCTATGGCTCAAGCTAGCCGATGTAAGTCAAGCTAATGTGCTAGGACAATCTCCATGATTCAAGCTTGACAGAAAGCCTCAATGGGAAGGAAGGACACTGTGTGAGTCCGTACACTAATACATTGTAACGTCTTTAATTCAAAGATATCAATAAATATTTCCTTCTCCACCCAGATCAAGAAGAGCGAACAAAAAAGCAAATAGAGGAGCTAGCTAAGCGCACGAAGTGCTGCGCAATGGGTGTGCAGCCTACTCGAACATGTGTTCTTAGCTGAATATTCCAACAACGAGTATAAATAACAATCCACCAAATTCTGCAAGTGCTTAACTCTATCCTTAGCGATCGCTCTAGAAGTCAGTCTTCTGCTAGCGATCGCTCAGCCTATTAGAAGCGTTTTTTAACGGGGTTAAAATTATTTTTAATTACCACACATTTCACTTTTCTTGGTTGACGTAAAAACTCCAGATGAGACTTATTTAACGAGGTGGAGGTAGTATATGATAAGGACCTATATTTTGTAAAATAAGGCTCTAAAAAATAAAATATGCATTGAAATGTTGAACAATATACATTATTTTTTAAATAATTTATTTTTTATACCATATACTATCTCCTTCGCAACTAAATTGTCCCATAACTTTATTGACTTTTCGGGTACGCTTTTACACCGAAATCTAGTATGAATTTTAAAAAACGATATTGAAATATATTTTCTTTTACGGGATACTATGAGTGTCATGATATCCCGTAAAAGAAAAAATATATCAGTATTATATTATAAAACTTGTATTAGGTTTCGGTGGAAAAGCGTATCCGAAATGATACTATTCAAATGAGACAATTTACTTGGGAATGGGGTAGTATATAATAACTACATAGTAAAAAGTCTACATTTTGTAAAATAATGCTCTTTTATACCACCTCTTATTTATTATACTTGTTTTATTTGTTTTTTATTTTCTGGGCACGCTTTTCCACCGAAACCTAATACGCGTTTTAAAATATGATTTTCAAATTTTATTTTTTTGGTTACCTAGTATTTAATTATAGATAAAAAAATGCCCAACTTTTATTTAATACTCCCTATGTCCCGTTTCATTAGTCCGGTTTGATATTTTGACTTTTTCAGCATGCATTTTCACCGTTGCCGAATACGAGTTTTATAATATCGTTTTGAATTTTTTCTTCTTCTACGGGATATTACGAGACGTTTGGTATCCCGTAAAAAAATAAAACTTGAAAAAATATTTTAAAACACGTATTCGACAGCCGTAGAAATGCATGCACAAAAAGGTAAAAAGGTCTAATCGGACTAATGAAACGGAACGGAGGGAGTATTTATCAAAATACTAAATAATAAATTATCTTTTATACTCATTGCCCCGCCCAATTTGATAAACTTCTTTTATTTTATCGATACTCCCTTTTATTTTTGGCACTCATATCAAAATTATGTTAAATAAAGAGATTAGAGAGATATCCAGAACTATTTATTTATTCTTTTACTTTTAATGAAATGAGACAATTAAACGGACATTCGAATAATAAAAGAAAAATTAATTCCCGCGAAATGGAAAGAGTAACACGGACAAATTACTTCATTCTACTCTCTCTAGTAGTTTGCACTTTTAAGTAGGGATGGCAGTGGATCTTGGACCCGGTCCGGATCCGTGGATTTGGATCCATTTTTACGGATCTGGATCTTAAAATTTTGGACCCGACGGATTCGGGTCGGATCTGGATTCATATAAGTAAAAACGGGTCGGATCTGTATCTTGAGTTTTTAGACCCGAATCCGACCCAGATCCGACCCGCGATCTATATTATTAATATATATATATATATATATATTATACTTTTAAATCTATATTTTATTTTATAATTAAAAAAAATAAATATACTTTTTTAATAAGTTTATATATATATATATATTATACTTTTAAATTTATATTTTATTTTATAATTAAAAAAATAAATATATTTTTAAAATAAGTTTATATATATATATATAAAAAAAACGGATCCGGGTCCAGATCCGTAGACCCGCAGATCTGACGGATCTGGATCTGGATCTCATATTTTTGGACCCGACGGATCCGGGCTGGATCTGGTAATAGAGAATTGATCACGACCCACAGGAAGAAGAAAGAACACACGCGATCTCGGAACCGAAGTTCCGCCACAGCTCCAAAGCCGCAAATCTAATACTTTACTGATAATGATCAAATTACACGGCAAGTAGAATAAATACTACTAGGGCAAAGATAAGGCCCATGCACGGCTAATACCAGCCCATGCAGAACCCTACGCTAAAAAGCCCAACAATAAATAAGACTCGATACCCTAGTCTACGATGGTTCGACCTAACCCTAACCCGGGAAAGAACCAAGGAAAGAAAACCCGGGTGGAGCATACGCTCGACACTACAAGAAATAACGACAACTAGCTAGAAATAAATATCATGCATGCAACCATCTCACGAACGAACTCCTCTCTTCGATCGCATACGCTTCGATCCCCAACCAGACATCCGTTGCTCGCTATCAATTACTCCCGTCACCGAAACAACCTCGTCCTCAAGGTTGAACGTCGGAAACTGCCCCTTCAAAACTGCGATATCCTCCCATGAACTGTCTTCGGCCGAAAGGCCCTGCCACTTAACCAGAGCTTGCTCTACGTCTTTCCCATTTCTTCGCAAAACTCGCCTCTCCATAATGTATTCCGGCCAAAACTCCAAATCCTCACTCATAAGTTGCTCAGGTAGAGGCAAGGGCTGGATATCAGACCCCACGGCTGGTTTAAGAAGACTCACATGAAACACTGGATGTACCTTAGTCCCTTCCGGCAACGTAGACGATACGCCGCTGACCCGATCTTCTTCAACACCTCGTATGGCCCAAAGAAACGTGGTGCTAACTTCTGCCTTGCCACCGCAAATAGGCTTCGCTGTCTATACGGTCGTAACTTAAGGAAGACCATGTCTCCTTCTTTAAACTCGAGAGGTCGACGATGTTTATTCGCTTCTCGCACCATCCTCATTTGCGCTCTTTCCAAATGCGAACGGAGATGCGCCATAATCTCATCCCGCTCGCGCAATGACTCCGCCAAAGCCTGCACTCGAATTTCGCCCGGTAAGAATCGCGCTAGTGGAGGAGGTGGCCGTCCATACACATCTTCGAAGGGAGTCATGCCCGCACTTGTTTGGAACCCTATATTGAAACAGTACTCAGCCCAAGACAACCACTTACTCCACCCTTTCGGCCGTTCCGATGCAAAGCAACGAAGATACGTCTCCAAGCATCGATTCATGACTTCCGTTTGACCATCTGTCTAGGGGTGATACGCGGAACTCATCCTTAGCTTGGTCCCTGACGCTTGAAATAATTCCTTCCAAAAAGAACTAAGAAACACCGGGTCACGATCCGACACAATAGAAGCTGGCATACCATGCAGCCGAAATACCTCTCGCACAAACACCTCGGCTACGGATTTCGCCGTGTAAGGGTGTCGAAGCCCCATGAAGTGACAATATTTGGATAATCGATCCACCACCACGAGTACACAATCGATCCCTCCCGAACGTGGCAGTCCCGACACGAAATCCATGCTAATGTCATTCCAAATCATCTTAGGAATAGGTAATGGGCTGAGGAGACCGGCTGGGCTCTTAGTCTCATACTTGTTTCGTTGACAGATGTCGCAAGCCGCGACCATACGAATGATGGCCTTCGTCATGCCCGGCCAGTAGAGGCTTTCGGCCATCCTCCGATACGTGTGGAATGCCCCTGCATGTCCTCCGGTGGGCGTAGCATGAAACTCAGTAAAGAATTTGTTAATCCAGGGTGAGTCTTTTGGAAGGACCACTCGTCCTTTGTAAAACAAGGTTCCTTGGACGAGTGTATAGTGTTTTGGAGCTACGGATCCGGCCTCAAGTGCTGCAATGATTGAAGATAATTCCGGATCTGCTCGGACACAATCTTGTAAGGCCTTCCAATCGACCCAATGTGGCACCGAAATAGCTGAAAGCTCGACTTCCTCATCACGCCGCGAGAGGGCATCTGCAGCCTTGTTGGTGCGTCCTTCCTTGTAGATGATTTCGAAATCGTATCCAAGTAATTTCGCGGCCCAATTCTGTTCCGCCAATGTAGTTAACGTCTGGGACAATAGGTGTTTGAGGCTCCGCTGGTCGGATCGGACAATAAAATGGCGACCTATCAAATATGGCCGCCAATGCTGAACAGCAAGTACCAACGCCATGAGCTCCTTCTCGTAGGCTGATCGGCCTAAGGTCCATCTCGAAAATTGCTTGCTGAAATAGGCTACTGGTTGTCGCTCCTGCATGAGCATGGCCCCAACTCTCCGGCCCGAAGCATCACACTCTATCTCGAAGGGTCGAGTAAAGTCGGGCATGCGGAGTACCGGAGCGGAAGTAATGGCCTGCTTAAGGTTCTGGAAGGCCGCATCAGCTTCGGGTGGCCAACTCCATCGCTTGGTGTTCTCCTTACGTAGTAGTGTCGTCAATGGAGCGGCGATTTTTCCATAGTCGCAAATAAAGCGACGATAGTACCCCGTTAAGCCAAGAAATCCTCGGAGACCACGGATGGAAGATGGAGTCGGCCATCGCAGTACTGTGGTGATCTTGGTCGGGTCCATCTGTACTCCTCCCTCGGAAACAATATGACCGAGATATTCTACTTGTGTCCGTCCGACGATGAACTTTTTCAAGTAGACCACTAGTGAATTTAACTGCAGAATCTGGAAAACTTTCTCCAAGTGGGACAGGTGATCCGTCCATGAGGTGCTATAAATCAAGATGTCGTCGAAGAAAACGAGCACAAATTTCCGAAGGAAGGGCCGGAAAATGTCATTCATCAAACTCTGAAAAGTTGCCGGTGCGTTTGTCAATCCGAATGGCATTACCAGAAATTCGTAATGGCCGGAATGGGTCCGAAATGCAGTCTTGTGGACATCTTCGGGTGCTATTCTGATCTGATGGTATCCGGCTCGGAGGTTAAGCTTGCTGAACCATCGAGCTCCATGAATCTCGTCGAGTAACTCCTGAATCACTGGTATCGGATACTTGTCCGGTACGGTCACCTTGTTCAATGCGCGGTAATCCACGCAAAACCTCTACGAACCATCCTTCTTCCGTACCAACAAAACTGGGCTCGAGTACGGGCTACAGCTGGGTTGAATGATACCCACGGCGAGCATCTCAGTTACTAGCTTCTCCATCTCGTCCTTCTGCAAGTGATTATATCGGTAAGGCCGAACAGAGATGGGGGCCGTTCCCTCGACAAGAGGAATCTTGTGATCGCACTCGCGTGACGGTGGCAATTCTGTTGGGTTTTGTGTAATGGAGCCATACTTTGCAATGAGGGACTGCCACTCTTCTTGCTGTTGTGAAGAGAGTTCGGTCGACGGAGAAGAATCGGCCGAACATCCTTCTAACGTCCAGAGCACCCATGCGGAGTCTTCGGCCTCAAGATCTGCCAATTCCGTCCTCCTGCACTCGCGCCGTGTGAGGGCGGGGTCCCCTGTTATGCGGACTCTCTGTCCGGCGTAGTTAAACTCCATGGACAAACGCAACCCGTTCGCGGTAACATCTCCGAGGACCGCCAGCCATGATACCCCTAAGATCAGGTCAATGTTGCGCAAGGGAAATACATAACAAGTGATAGGGAAAAGATGTTGCACCTCGACAGGTACCGATTCACAAATGCCATGAGAAGAGATCTTCGAGCCATCTCCCAATACCACTGCGAAAGAGGTCGTAGGTGTGACGACGAGGTCCAGATCACGAGCTGCCTTGCTCGAGATGAAACAGTGGCTGGCCCCGCTGTCGATCATGGCTCGCAGCTTGCGATCGCCCACCTGTACGAATAGTTTCAGCGTCCGGGCTCCGTCCATCCCATGAGAGGATAGTTCTGACAACAACATAGTCAACTGAGGTTCAGGAGTATCTCCCGGTGGTTCTTCCTCCATTTCTGGCTGCGGAGATTCCTCTGACTCACTTGGTTTTCCCTCATCTTCGGCTTCCAATAGCATGGCTAGTGTTTTGGGTGGACACTTGTGTAATGGCCCGTATTTTCCGCTGCATCGGAAACATAACCCCTTCGCCCGGTACTCCTCTTGTTGGGCCACCGATAATCGACGAGAGTTCCGTGGCGGTGGGGCGGTGATGGCTCGTGGTTGGGGCTGTCCACTGGCCGTTACTTGCCTCTGAAACGTGGTGGTGGGCCGAGAGAAAGTGTTCGCTGTGCCTGAGGCTCGGAAGGTGTTGTGTGAGCTTCGGTTGACTCTCGCGATACGACGAGCTGCTCTGATTGCCGCGAAAACATCACCCAATTCAGAGTATGGTAAACGATCTCGGATCGCAGGCTGAAGACCCCCCAAGAACGAGCCTAAATATTGTTCGGATGGCAAAGCGGGAAGTTGAGCGACCCGCTCTTCAAACAGTGAGAGGTAATCTTCGAGCGATCCTGTTTGCCGCGTGAGGTGGAGCGCCTCGTAGGCGTTCACGGCGGAGCTATCTCCGAAACGAGCTACCAATTCCTTCGCGAAATCGCTCCACGCAATCTCCCTGATCGACGGAGTAGCCATTGCGCCCAAAACATGGCCTTTCCGTTCAACGCGATGAGGGCCGTGGCTACGCGCTGACCTATCGGGGTTTTGTGAACCAGAAAATATTGTTCGGCCTGCGCGAGCCACGATATGGGGTCTGTCCCGTCAAACCCCAGCAACTCCATCCGCGGAAGCACGATTGCGGTGGCTCCCTCTGGTGGATTAGGCGCGGTTTGTAGTAGCTGATCTCCTCCTGACCCCGTCGAACCCTGGAGTGCGAGGGACTTCAAGTGTTCGACAACCTCCTGAAGAGTGTCGATGGCTAATTGCACGCCGCCCATGTTTGCGGCGATGTCCGTCGTGATCTTCTCTAACTCGTCGAGACGTTTGTTCGTCTGGGTGATACTTCGAGTCTCGACACCGTCGTCCTTCGCCATGGATGAGGATCCGGCAGGTCGGACTAATTAATAGAGAATAGATCACGAGAATAATAACGAAAGAAAGAATTACGTAACCTCGGAATCAACTGATTCCGCCACAGCTCCAAAGCCGCCAAGAAACAATACAATTCCTTGATGATTACGTAAACAAAAGACACCTACTTATACTACTAGGGCAACAGCCGAGGCCCATGCAAGAGAACCAAGGCCCATGCAGCAGTCCACGCCCATAATCCCTATCCGAAATAAATAAGACTCGAAACCCTAGTCTACGATGGTTCGACCTAACCCTAACCCGGGAAAGAACCAAGGAAAGAAAACCCGGATGGAGCGTACGCTCGACTCAACAGAAATTAACGATAAATAACTATAAATAATATCATGAAATAATATCACTTCCAAGCAGCTTCCTTCTTCGACCTTCTTCTCTTCGAACCCCAAGTAGATAACCGAGCAGTGCTATCAGATTATTATATCTTCAGTTTCCCCCACTCAGTTTTGTGGTGCAAGAAGCAAGAAATGAACGAATTAAAGAAATTGCAGAAAAGGAAAAACAAAAAATAAGTCGGGAAACATTCAAATCACGGAAAAATAGAGAAATTGGGACGAAAAAGAAAGGTAAGGAGAGTTTATTTGTGGATGATTTGTGACCTTATTCATTTGTCTTATTATAACTCACTTTCTAAAATAACAAAAAATAAGGGGCTCTAATTAATTCTCAATTCTTAAAATTAATTACAACTACACATTTTACTTTTTTTAATGAGGAAAATTTTGAGATACCCAAATATGTTAGTAAAACTCAAATTATAGACACCAACTTAAAAAATACAAATTCTCGACAATTTTTGTCTTTTTAGACCAAAATGCCCTTAATGGTTGACTTTGACTGATTTTTGAATTTTTTTGAGTTTTTTGTTTTTGTCGATTTTCAGATTTTCTCTACTTACTTTTTTTTTTCAAATTTTCTCGACTTTTATTACTACTTCCATCTCATTAGTTTAGTCATGCTTTCCTTTTTTGTCTATCTCACTTATTAGTCTCATTTCCTGAAATAGCAAAAAATATGTGGCTACAATTAACTCTCTCTCCTTAGAATTAATTACAATCACATATCTTACTTTTCTTGGTTTGCATGCCCGGTCAAACCAAGACCATTCTAATGAGATGGAGGTAGTAATTTTTCTCGACTTTCAGATTTATCAACTTTCAAATTTTTTCGCCTTTTACTGATTCGATTTTTAAATTTTCAAATTTCCTGACTCGTTTTTAATTTTTTTTAAATTTTTTCTTGTAATTTTTTTTTTATCGATTTTAAATTTTTTTTATTATAGATTTTGTGTCCATAGTACTCATAGTTACCATTCAGTCATGGGTGCTATTGGTACTATGGATAATGTGTATCCATAGTACCCATACAATCGTGGGTATTATGGGTACTATTACTGTTCATAGTACCCATGATACTGTTTATAGTACTCATAGTACCCATGATTGCATGGGTACTATGAACAGTAATAGTACCCATAGTACCCATGCAGTCATGGGTACTATGGGTACTATTAATAATAATAGTACCCATGACTGCATGGGTACTATGGGTACTAATACTGTTCATAGT
>JAOWBJ010115770.1:0-13776 GCA_028566335.1 Monarda citriodora | reverse complement strand
GTTAGTGGAATTGAGGGCACTAATTTAAAGCTGCATTACGGCTAGCCCCACTCCAAATTTGATACTATTATTGTGTTTGCATCGATCAATGCTACATTCATCTCGTTAAATTAATTATGATCTTGTTAAATTAATTATGATTTCCACTTTGGTCAACTCATTTATTAGTCTTATTTTTTAAAATAACAAAAAATATATAATTATAATTAACTATCTATCCTTAAAATTAATTACAACCATATATCTTATTTTTCTTGATTGGTGTATAAATCTCAAATAAAAGTTATTTAATGACATAGAGGTAATATATCATATTATAATTGATGGGTCAATGCTACGGCTAGTACAAAGTAGGTACTTTCTTTGACTAAAATAAATACAAAGATATTATAGGAGAATGATTGATGATATATAAATTATATATCATCTTATATTCCGTCCTATAAATTTAGTTCACCTTATTCAGTCGGGTAATCCAAAAAAGTGAAATTTATTATAAACGCATTATCCAAACTGAACATTCTCAAGATTACACAATACTTAATAGTTACTGTTGGGATATTTTCCCTCCTACATGGAGCATGGAGGATGTTAAGGCCCAACTTCTAGCCCAATTTTTCTTTTATATGGCCCATCTCTCTCTACTAAGAAATATAAAAAGAAAAAGAAGTGGGAGTGCCTAGAAGTAGCAGAAAATCATCGCAAGTAGCAGAGAAAAGAAATTTCATCATAATGTGCAGCAGTCTAGTTTTTCTTTCGGATTGAAGAACAAACGAAGGCAGATCGTGCTCAAATTTTAGTATGTTGTTCCTCACGTATTCCTCTTCAAATCTAATGGTAAGTTTCCCGTTTTGATTCCCGGAGAATAGTTTTCTGGCAGCTTCTTTGAACCTGCAATTTTTGGAGTTCTTACTCCATTTTTGGTGAAATTATCCATTGTTGTTGTTCCAAGGTTGTTCTTTGATGATTGTATTTGCCTCTAGTGTTTACTAGAGAGGAGAATTTATTGTACCCACTTGATTCTTGGTGATTAGTGGAAGGTTTTGGTACCTAATAGGGTACGGTCCAACCACTAGGCCCAGTTAGAAGGCCATATAGATTTGGGCCCAGTTTAACAAGGCCTTGAGTGATTCGGCCCTTCCGAGCTACTGACCTGTTTGGCAATAAACTTCAGTCCAACATTAGGCAGTAAGCTTGGAGGTTGATCAGCCAGCCCATTGAGTAATGACACTTCGGCAGACATGGAGTCCCGCACCTCGGCTCGGCCGAGGTGATGTGTTAGAGTTTCCAAAGTTAGGCGATTCCGAGAAATCCGGCACGATCACCTCCCATTATCGGTGGTTACACCGAGTCAGCTCTAAACCACCCATGATCTCCCCCGTTCCATCCCCTCTTTTAGAAAATCGCTTGAGCTAAGACCGAGCGACTTTTACCAAGCGGATAAGTCCGAGCGGTAAAGGTCACTACACAAATGAAGCGGGAACACTTCGCTTGACTGACTTGCTTCAAAGATTCTGCTTGAGCATTTTTGCTTGAGAAGATTACGCTTGAGGCTTCTTGCTTGAGATGAGAACCTTGAGCGATTACACTGGAAACCGCTTGGCCATGAAGTCGCTTAGCTTTTATCCGCTTCAACTTCAGTCTTCGCTCGACAGGAAAAACACTTGATAAAATTGAAGTTCCCTAACAAGTGGACTTCTCTATTACAAGAAAAGATTACAAGTGTCCTACCGCTATGGGGAATTTAGAAATTAAGACAATGAATAATTAGCTAGGGGGCTTTGGTATAATCAAAACAATTAATCATTTTTATTAATGATAAATACCCCCTTAACTAAATATTCCAACAATTTTCCCCTTTTTGATGATACCAAAGCTAGTAAAAAAGGTACCAGAGCTAAGTAGTCCTGGCATCAGAGCTTCCACTCTCTTATACTAAACATGAACTAACTTTTACAAGTATCAGAGCAAATAAAAGAAATTGAATTGCTATAAAAATAGCATATTAGAGCAAAATCATCTTCACTATTTTAAAGTATCAGAGCATATTGGAGATTCGCTTAAAGGTATCAGAGCATGAGAGATATTCTCTTAGAGCATAAGGAACTTTTGCTACAAGATATTCAAGCGAATAATAGTGAAGGTATCAGGTATCAGAGCATATGTAAATAATCAAGATATGCTAAGGTATCAGAGCATATATATGTAGCCAAAATGTGCTAAAGTATCATAGCGTAAGCAATATAAGCATGTTCTCATGATATCAGAGAGTATATGTTCTCACATATATAAGTACGAGCGAGATATGCTAAGGTATCAGAGCGTATAGCTTTTACTAAGCATGTTTTTGTGATATCAGAGTGTTAAATGACTTCACTAAGCATGTTTTTGTGATATCAGATCGTATATGAAGCATTCTTAAGTTTTATGCTTAGATATCAGAGCTTAGTCACATAAAAGTATCAGAGCTCACATAAAAGTATCAGAGCGAAACTTATGTGAATCCTATCATAGTTGCTTACGGTATCAGAGCAAAGCAAACTTGGCATGAGAGCTGAGCGAATTAAGTCTTTATGGACTTAGCGAATTCCTCTGATCAATTAGCTCTTCTGCAAATTAGCAAACATTAGTGCTCATAGGAATATTAGATTCCGTATCAGAGCGATGTCTGATATAAGAGCTTGTTCTGCACATTGGAGGAATCAAGACTTAGCATATTCCCCCTTGATCGAATAACTCATCTGCAGAAACAACAAACATTAGTGCAATAGGAACATGTCCCTTATCTTAGATCGCTAATCTAAAGCGAGAAGATAAAAAGACTATGAATTATTGTCAGGGATAAACAGTAGATCTCTTTTAAATTGATACTCCAAAATTCGTACATTTTACAAGAGATCTAACGAGCAAAAGCATGAGCAAAACATAAAGACCTAGCTAGATACAAAGGATATCCTAGACCAGTCTCTTCCTGAGGGTCGCATTTCGTAGGCGGCATAACAATCAATTCTTCGCTTGAGTGCACGCGGGCACGTTTCCTTTGATCTCCTTCTTTGCTATCACCCACGCTACCTCCTCATCTATCTTCTCGCGGTCAGGCAATCCGCTTCCTGGAACAACTGGCAGCGGCAGGTATCGCTTGACTGGGACCTTGAAGAGAGCGTCCCCTGCACAGTTAAGAATTGTAGACCAAAGCGGTTTGTAGTAATCCTTCATTACTTCAACAAACGCTATCTGAGGGCGGTTTGTCTTGTACACACCCCAATGATGGTGCAGCTTCTGAAAGCGAACCTCTGCCTTCATCCATAAACTCGCTTCCCTTCCAGGAACGAACTAGACCACTTCCTTGATGTAATGAGACCCCAAAAACTATTGAGTTTCTCTAGCAGAGTGAGTGGAGATCTTCTACATCAGATCTTGATAATGCTTCTTCAGCTCCTCGCTCTCGAAGACAGGCTTCAAGCTCCTCAACACTTCAATCAAGAACTCCCTAGCCTCCTTATCCTTTTTGTTCTTCTTCGTCTCCACAATCATATTAACTGCTATCACTCCTTGCGAGTATAGCTCCAAGATGTTTCTTTCTTCTTGATTCTATGGCGCAAAATAGATACGGGTCTCCTTGAATTGAATCTTAGCACGCACAAGGAAGTCATGCTCTATGTCTTTTCTCATCTGAGCTCTAAGTGCCTTCGCATTTGCTTCCTTAGCGGCATCTCTCTTCGCCTTCTTAGCAGTGAACTCATCTTTCTTCTCTACACGCTTACGCTTGGCTGGCTTCTCCTTTGCTTGCTCAACGATAACAGTCGTTACATGAGCAAATTCCACAGCAGGCTCCTCCATTTGGTCATCCAAGATGGCATCCAAATGAGCCTCTTCTAGTGCAGCATCAAGCTCAGTGTCATCCACTTGATCAACATCATCAACAAACTCAATTCTACGGGCGATAGGAGCGGGATCAACAGTCTTCTTCGCTTGAGGGAATGGAGTGGAAATCTTCTTTGCTTGAGCGGTCTCGACAGCACCGCTTACTACTTCGCTCCTCACAGCTGGTTGCGGCTCATTGATAGAAATACCCTTAGCCTTGGGCACAATCAGTGTCTTCTCTCCTTCCCCTTGCTGACGGGACCGCGAGAGGGTCCAACTTCACTTCGCTACAAGCGATCTTTCTTAATCGCTTCTTTGACTCCAAGCTCAACCTTATACAACATTTGTCCTGCAACGGATTGGGCATATTTGGGCACTTCGGTTTTGAGAGATTCGCTCAAAATGGCCTTGATGAAAGGACCAAGCTGTAAGCTCTTCTCCACAGCATCTCTGTTCTGGGTATCCGAAGCCCCTTCTTCTTGGATCGGCTCCGCTTCTTCCCTAGTCGGAGTGAGCACATTCTCATTGTCAGCGATCAACCTCTGGATCTCTTCCTTTAGCTCTTGTTGATCATGAACCAACTTCTCTCTCTCAGCTAGTGTTATCTCCTTAGCAGCTAGGAGATTCTCCTTCTCTTCTAGCAACCTTCGCTTTTCCACCTCACTTGCTTCATTATACGACCTCTGCAAAGTCAACTCCTTATTCACCTAGGCAAGCTCCTCTTCGAGCGAATTTTGAATATCTGCGGCCTTTGCAAGCTGGTCACTCAAGGATTGACAAGACTTCTCCAGTTCATCAATTCTAGCATTTGCAATAGACTGCACTACCTCCAACTCCACTTTCAAGGACAGGAACTCCCCTTCCAGCTCCTTGAATTTCAACTCAGCAACAGTCTCGGCATTCTTCGAGTTCTGGGCGATTTGAAGCAGCTCTTGGATACTGGGCATCCTTGCTGGAACTAATTGTCGAATGTTGGGGTACAAAGGCAACAACTTCTCTTCCATCTTTTGCCAGACGACTCCTTCATCTATCATCTCATGGAAGCCAGAAAACCCAAAATAGGATATGGTCTTCACTTCCGAGGCAATTAACTCCTCCTTGCTATATCTGTCCAGAGCCGAGAAAATCTTGTATAACTCAGTTCCATGGATAGTTGTATAGTCCATCAGTTCTCCAAAGAACTTTTTCTGCTCAGCAGACAACTCAACTTTTTCAAAGTGACGAGCGATGTCACTTCTCAACTTCTCTTTCTCTACCTCCATCAAGGTCTCTTGACCCTCTGCAGCATCCATCTCATTGTCGCTAGGCAGGTCTCCCAACTGGCATCCTCTCCCTTTTTCTTCCAAGTATGCCATATAGTCATCTCCAGTTCCTTCCTCGAGCGGATCATCAACAATAACGGCCTTGCCTTTATCTGCAGCGGTCAACTGAGCGACTGGCTCCAGAGCAGACTTCTCTATAGCGGGAATGTCCAGAGCGGACATGTCCCGAGCGAACTTGGCAACAGAGTCTCCGAGCGAACTAGCAATCGCTTCATCCTCCAGGTCTGCTCCTCCAGGAATTTGAGCATCTCTCTCTCTTCGCTCTTCCTCCTCTTCATCAACAACTACTTTCTCTCCACCAATCTCTTCTCCTTCCTTTTCACCTCCTCCTACAACTTCTTCTTCATCACCTTCAACATCAACCTCATTCTCCTTATCATCATCTTCTTCTTCAACAACTTTTGTCTCCTCTGAATATGCTTAATCTCCTTCAGAATCAGGAACTTCTTCATCATCACCTTCATACTCAGACTCGCTTGATGAAAATGATGTACTTTCTGAGTGAGTCATCTCTCCTTCTTCTGACTCGCTCTCTTCTGACTGTAAGGTACCACGGATTTGCAATGGTTCAACTTCAAGAACAGGCTCCTTCACAATCAAACTCTTCTTTCTCTTCAGCGGTTCGAGATCCACTTCATCATCCTCTTCATCAACAAACGAACGTTTCTCTACCTTCTTCGCTTGCACCTTCTTGCCAGGCGAAGTCGCTTTCTCACTCGGAGAAAGCGGAATAAGCGGTAACACCAGCTCCTCGCTTATCAGCTCATCCTCATTTGACTTGTAGAGCAATCGCTTCAAATGAGTGAAACTGAAGCAATCATCAAACAGCTCTCCTCTACCATTGTTGTGCTATAGCTTTAACATCGCTTTGGAAATAGCATTCCCAAAGCGGATAGTGGTGTTCGTTGAGAATTTGAACAGCCCCTCCTTCTTCACCGTAGCAGCAACCTCTATCCACTGGCTAACCACTAACCTCCCCCAATTGTACTGTTTCTTCCCTTCTAGCTCATCCATAAGCGCACATAGGACTCTCAACTTCGCGTGGGAGACTGTGGTGTGACTCCCAACGTGACTAAATAGGATCTTCGTCACTATGTCACAGAGCTTCTTAAAGATGGGCTTGAGATGCTTCGTCCGTGTCTTCCCAAAGATAGCACGCGGATCCTCCGAAAACCTTCGTAGCATCTCCGTCGATTCGTCACTCCTGGCACTTTCTATCCGGTGTAGCAAAGACCAAGCGCCTCCGCAACGTTAGCAATGTTCAAGGGAGTGGAAAATCGGGTATCGGGATGGTCGGTTTATGCGAGAAACTGAGGTTATGAGAGTTTCAGAATCAAAATTTCCGAAAAACTCTAGAACTGGGACTGGATATATGAGAGGGGGTGAGCTTGTGAAGAAAGTCGCTAATCCGGCGACTGTAATAGATTTACCGATTATGCCATTGTCAGTGTCGAAGCTATCGAGTTGAATGTGAGGCCCAACAGGGATGTGATCCTTGAGAGTGGGATGTTTGGAACGGAAAAGGTTGAAAACTGTAGGTGTTTTGGTTTTGGGTGCCATCGGAATAGATTTGAGTAACTGTGAAAAGCTTGAAAGATCATCAATGGCGGGTTTTGAAATTTTGGCTAAGTGTCGAGAATGGAGAGTGTTGACGTCTTTGAGAAGAAATAAGGGTTTTGAAATTCTGATAAAGTATACATATAGGTTATGGGGTGATTAATCGTGTCCGCTGGTTATGGATGTGACTCTTTGGATTCACGGACAAGATTACCCATCTAATTTTAAAAGGTGCGGTGGTAGGTGTATTGTTGGACGGTTGAGATCTCCCTTAAAAATTGGACGGTTACGGATTAGTGGGAGGACGTGTCCAAACAGTAAAAGGTACCTACAAAAGGCACGTCGTGTCAGGCGTGAAAGGGGAATAAATGCGCGAAATCTCTTGCCGGAAATCCGCTTTAGCGAATCCGAGCGAACTTGCTCAAGCGAACTTGCTTGAGCGAATTTCTCATGAGCGAATTCTCTCGAGTGAGCGAATTCACTCTTTTCGCTATAGCCTTTTCCTGAGCGATTTTTGTTAAAGAGATTTTTCTTAGAAGTGATTTGTAAATCTACCAAGCAATATTAAGGTGATTAACAAAAGATTCTTTTACTAATTTGCTTGAGCGATTTTAGATCCGATAAAATATCAGCTTCTATTAAAAATTGCTTAACATCTTGAAAGCAAAAATAGTAAGGCGAATTGAATAAAGCGATTTATCCTCTCTTTGATAATCCTATTTTTGACTTGTTCTTTGAGAACATTTGGTTGAATCGCTTTTCTTAGGAGAGTTTCCATGAATTTTGAGAGCAACCCGTTTTTTTAGGATCTACAAAGCGTAGTGTCTTTCTCTCAAGTGAAAACCTCTTAGAATATAAGCGTCAACACTTTACTATTTTTCAAATTAATAATGTGAAGTTCTACATGAGAATTTTCACAGAATTAATTTGCTTCCAAAAGAATTAAGGAATAGAGGACTTACCAGTCAATCAAATATCGTAATTTGATTGATACCTCTATGAAGCCTCTTTGACCAAGCGGTAAGTTGGACCCGCTTGACAAGTTCCTTGATCAGGTGATTTCTGCCGAGCGAACTTCTTCGAGCGGCTTCCCTCAAGCGATCTTCTCTCCATTCCGCTTCATCTTGTTCCCCTTATATCCTAAAACACGAACGTTCCCCCTTAACTGATTATCCAACAATGTCCTTGGGAAATCATTCCGTTTGTTGACCTTACTCCACCATATCCTCCTCAGGGTCTAGCAACCATAATTCAACATACAACATTTTGAAACGATCTTGTGCTAACGGCTTTGTGAAGATATCTGCTCGTTGTATGTCGGTGTGAATCTTGACCACTATGACATCCTTCTTTTCAACATGATCTCTTATAAAGTGATGTCGAATTTCAATGTGCTTGCATCTCGAGTGAAGAATTTGATTGACGGTCATCGAGATAGCACTTGTGCTATCACAATAAATAGGAACTTCTTTGGCATCTATGTTGTAATCTATGAGTTTATGCTTGAGCCAAAGAACTTGTGAGCAGCAGCTTCCAGCGGCCATGTACTCGGCTTCTGTGGTCGAAGTCGCTACGATTGTCTATTTTGTTTGAGAACCAAGAGACAAGCTTGTTTCCAAGATATTGGCATGTTCCTGTGGATGATTTTCTATTGACCTGACAGGTGCCAAAATCTGCATCCGAGTATATGCTTAGCTCCAAACCATCTTCTCTTGGATACCAAAGACCTAAGTTGATGGTCCCCTTCAAGTATTTTAATATGGTTCGAGTGGCCTCTAGATGATATTGCTTTGGAATCTTGCGCACACTCCAACTGCATAGGATATGTCATGGCGACTTGCAGTGAGGTAAAGGAGCGATCCAATTAGGGCTCTATATTCTGTGGGATTCACCACTTTGCCATCGGAGTCGGAGTAAATTTTCCATGTCAGGCTCATTGGGACACTGACTGTCCGCTCCTTCTCTACTCCGAACCGAGCGATCATCTCTCTTGTGTACTTCGCATGGTTGATGAAAATCTCATCTTTCTTCTGTTTGACTTGAAGCCCTAGGAAGAAAGACATCTCTCCCATCATGGACATCTCATACTTGTCCTTCAATGAGTGCAACAAATCACTCTCCGAAAACTGGATTAGTGGATCCGAAGATGATATTGTCAACGTAAATTTGCACCCATAGAGTGTCTTCTCCTTCTGAGATAGTGAACAACGTTCTGTCCACGCTTCCTTTCTTGAATCCGCTTTCCACTAGGAATGTGAAGAGTGTATCGTACCAAGCTCTTGGAGCTTGCTTCAATCCATACAGTGCTTTCTTCAATCGATACACTTGGTCACCCACTTTGAAGCCGTGAGCACTCCATTGAGAAAGGCACTATTGACATCCATTTGATAGACTTTGAAACCTTTTGATGCAGCGAATGCCAAGAATAGTCTAATCGCTTCGATCCGTGCTACTGGAGCGAAAGTCTCTTCATAGTCGATCCATTTTTGCTGGCATTATCCCTTTTTGCTGGCATTATCCCTTGGAAACACACCTTGTTCTGTTGCGAACCACCACATGATCTGTATTGATTTTATTCTTGAAAACCCACTTGAGATCTATCACATTCTGGTGCGAGGGACGATCGACTAGCTCCCAAACTTCATTCCTCTTGAACTTGTTCAGCTCCGCTTGCATAGCATTCTTCCAATCTGGATCCGCAAGCGCTTCCTCAATTGTTGATGGTTCTATGGATGAGAGAAAGCAACTAAAGAGGCAGCTCTCTACATGAAGAAGAGTGTCACGCGTCCTCACTCCGGCATTTGGATCACCGATGATTTGAGTGGGGTCGTGATTTCTGAGCCATAACCTCCTCTGTGCGAGTTCATTCTCCGCTTCACTTCTCCCTTCGCTATTGCCACTACTTGGCTCTTGAACTGAGGCTCCCTCACCGTTAACCGCTTGTGAGGTCTAAGGATCGTCTGGAGAGGTTGGGCGCTCTTCAAACTCAGGCAGATGACTTGGATCCTGCTCAGGATCTTTTACATCTTGAGGGATAGCGGGAACGGGAACTTCCTTTGAATGCGAGCGGGTCACGGGACCACTCGAGCGACCTTCAGAATTCGCTTGGTCCAGATCCAAGCGGCTTAGCGGCAGCTCTAAATCGCTTGAGCGATTACCAATTTCCTGCACACTCTTGAAGGTAGCTTCGTCAAATACAACATGGGGTGTTTCTTCCACAATAAGAGTCTGACATTTATAGACTCTATAAGCTTTGGTTGTCAGGGAATATCCTAAGAAAATTCTTGAGTCCGCTTTGCTATCAAAAGTCCTTAATTGTGTTTTCCCGTTATTGTGAATGAAGCACCGACAACCAAAAATATGGAAATAAGATATGTTTGGAATTCTCCCTGTCCATATTTCTTATGGTGTCTTCCGTTGCCTTGTGTTGGTGCCGGTTCTGTTCTGCACATAACAAGCGGTATAGACCGCTTCTGCCCAAAAGCGCTTGGGCAACTCAGCATCGGCAAGCATGGTGCGAATGGTTTCTTTGATTGTTCTGTTTCTGCGCTCCGCTACACCATTCTGCTGTGGAGTCTGAGTGGCCGATGTCTGTCACTTGACTTCATACTCTCCACAATAATCATCAAATATGGAATTCAGAAACTCTGTGCCCTGGTCTGAGCGGGTAGTCATTAAATTGAGGCTCTTCTCGACTGATAGTTGTTTGAGCAGCCTAGGTAGCAATTTCAATGTCTTATTGCTATATAAGAAAACTAACCAAGTGAAGCGAGAAAAATCATCTACAACAACTAAGGTATATTTTCTTCCATTCAAAGAGCGAGGAGATACTGGACCGTGCAAATCCATGTGGAGCTGCTCGAGTATTCGCTTGGAAGACCCATCTTCTATGCTTAGGAAAGAGGCTCTCGGTTGCTTTCCTATTTGACAAGCAGCACAAACTTGGTCCTTCATGAATACTTCATTCGGGATCCCACGAACAAGGCCTTTACGTGCAATTGCGTTGATAGACTGAAAGTTGAGATGGCTCAATCTTCTATGCCATAGCCAGCTCCTTTCAGCTGCTCTACGAGCGACCAAGCAAACTTCCCTGTCACTTGAGGTCCACTCCACTACATACATGTTTCCTTGTCGTGTCCCCTGAGAGCAACCTGCTTTGTAGATCCATGCTTTATATAGACTTTGTTAGCAATGAACTCTACAATATAGCCTTTATCGCATATTTGAGAAATTGAGAGCATGTTATGTTTGAGCCCCTAGACATATGAGACATTTTTAATTCTCACATTGCCCAGTTGCAATGTAGCGTATCCTTCGGTGAAGCCCTTGGCATTGTCACCAAATGTTACTGAAGGTCCCTCTTTATCAATGACGTTTGTGAGGAAGGATTTGACACCAGTCATGTGTCTTGAGCATCTGCTACCAAGGTACCAGATAGCGGCTTCTTCTGCCCTTCCCCGAGCGATCAGGATCACCTACTTCCCCTCCAAGATTTAAGATCGAATTTTAAGTACCCAAATGAATTTGGGTCCTTTGGGGTTAGAAGCTTGGCTTTTAGCCTTAGCGGGTTTCAACTGTGAAACTGCTTGAGGCTTAGGCCTAAAAATCTTTTGTCTACTATGAGAGTGAGTCTCACAGCAGCATGTGCAGTGGTGTGCATAAATAGGCTGAGCGACTTTCCCGGTCGCTTGGCCGACTTCGCTGAGCGAAGTCTCTACCAAAGCGGTAACTTTGCGAACGCAATGTACGTTTCGTACTTCATCCTCGGCATACTGCCAAACTTGAGGATGGAAAGGTTTAGGGTTTGAGCAAAAACTCCATTTTCGATTCAAGTTCGCTCTACCCTGAAATTCCCTTGGTAAATAAGCGCGATTGGGAATTCGCTTGGAAGCGGGCTACCTTCCCCCTTGATTAAACAACTGTCTTTGGGGTCTAGAAGGAGCATTTCGCTTCGACCTCACTTGGTCATTGACCTTATTTACCTTCAGCCAGTCACTCCCTTTAGGTTTAAAAGCGATTTTGGGAGGACTGCTTGGAACTTCCTTCTCTTTCCTTTTTTCGGCAGGTACCGAAGATACAGTGGGCTTCTCCGGTACATTCATTGAACAACGTTTGAAAATAGGAACGGAAGAGGTAGAGGGCTTATCAGGAACAGTAACGTACCCAATCCCTTCCTTTGAGCCATGAGGCAGAAAGGATTGCTCTATATTTTTACTCGCTTGAGATGCGTCGTAAAGAGATTTGAGCTAAAAGGTAAGTTTCTGTTCACACCCTTGAGTGGTCTCCAACTTCTCTTGGAGATTACTAAGCTTGCTTTCCTGAGCGTCCAAGTCCTTATTAAAGAGGCAATTTTCCTTAATCATCTGCCACTTGCCAGAGAGGGCATGGCAGCCCTTTGTGTTCACCTCCTTGTGTGAGAGCTCCTTGCCTAGAGTGGCAAGCGATGTAACCAGATTCAAGACTCTTGTCTCGAATGCCTCCATGCTCTCGCTCGGCTACATCACTAACGCCTCAAATTCTCTCATGAGGATGGACAACTTATTTTCTCTGATCTTTTCCGTCCCTTGTGAGAGGAGGGCTAGCGTATCCCATATTTCCTTGGCAGTCTTTCACTTCATAATCCCCGTTAGATGTGCATTTGGGACTGTAGTCTGGATGACATTCTTTGCTACTCTGTCGAGATTTTCCACTTTAAAATCTGCAGCGACAAACTCCTCTCTCGGCTTCTCAATATAGCTCATTTGAGTCAAGCATTCTCCGGTCATCACTAGCTTCGTGATTTTAATAGGCCTATTAGAAATAACCTCCCACATTTGATCGTGGAGGGAAGTTAGATGCGATTCTACTCGGAAGCTCCAAGTATTATAACCTTCAACGGAGAACTGGGGTAGAGATCCTGTAGAAGTCATCTTGGAAATGTATTAGATATATGCAATATGCTGTGTACAGATTAATGCAAGTTTTTCTCTAAAAAAGATCTGTTCAAAGAACACAACTAAGTCGCTTCAAAAGTGTTTTAAGTGGCTTCGATATGCAAAGTAGTAGTTCTAATGAACTCCCGCTCTGATACCACTTGATGGCCCGGAAAGCACTAAGACATGTAGAGGGGGTGAATACGTATGTAGAGGATTTATCCTTTTTTTCAAATTTAAAGCGAATTATAAAAACCCCTCTTAGAGAAAATCGGAGCGACTTTTTCCAAGCAGATAAGATCGAGCGGAAAAGGTCGCTTACTCAGAGCTTGAGCGAGAGGAATTTGGTAAGCGAATAAGTGCTTGAGAAAACTCTTGCTTATAAAAATAGTCTTGTTTGCTTTAGTGTGTGTGTGAGAATATGATAAGCAAAATAGTAAAGACTTAGTGTAATAAAGCATGCAAACAAACACATCGATGTATACTGGTTCGGAGACTTAAACTCCTACGTCCACTCTTCTTCCAAGTGGAAAGAAATACCACTAACAAAGTTAGGGTGTCCGGTACTTCAGTCCCCGGAAAGACGGTGCCCGGTTCTTCGGTCCCCGGTAAGACAAATTGCACAGATCTTGCATCCTCTGGCTGAACGTGATTGAATTCGGTCTCAGTCGGGACTGTTACAAGGGTTGTAGAATCTCTACAAAGATCTCTAACTAAAAGATTATCCTTTTACAATGATAGCAAAAGGAAAGATATGATAATCTTCATCTTAAGTGTTCAAGTTAGATACTAGAACACTTAAGGTATGAGGATCTACTGCTTCTTAGAACAAAGATAGTTCTGAGGAAATCAACAAGACACAACTCTAATACTCAGAAGATTTTTCTGAGTAAGAACTAGAGTTGGAAGATTAAGAGCGATTTAAGCTTCAGAGAGAAATTCTGCAGAGTGACGGCTTTTTGATCGCAAGAGTTGAGTTAATCTTCCTGGTCTTGATCTTCAGTATTTATAGGAGAAGTTGGCAAAATTACCGTTAGAGAGAAGCCATTTGTCCAACGTCTCTTCCTCCATAATTTTTGAAGTCCGCAGATGTGATTGGGTTTGGTGCTGACTTCGTCCTT
>JAOWBJ010115666.1:0-13784 GCA_028566335.1 Monarda citriodora | reverse complement strand
AACCCCGGCGAGGAGTACCAGATCGAAGGCTCCTTCGGCTGCCGGAACTGTAACATTCTCAACGCCGAGAAGGAAATCGTGGCGGAGATCCGCCGCAAGGTGGACGCCACCAACAACGTCGTGCTCGGGAAGGACGTGTTCGTGCTGTCACTGAAGCCCGGGGTCGACGGCGCCTTCGCCATGGGGCTGGTGCTAATACTCGATCAGATCCACGGCGCTGATGACGACGGCGATGGCGGCGAGAACGGGAGTAAGGTCGGTGTGGACCCAACCAATGAGGATTCAAATCTATCTCCAGAGTCAAGGGTTTGAATATTTAATTAATTACAATTTGCCCCCCGAACTACGACTTACTATACGTTTTAGCCTTTTGTTTGTGATTTGTAGCTCGTAGCTCCCTCTTTTTCTTTGCAAGAAATTTGCGCTTGCCTTTGCTTTTGGTTTTTCATTTTATGCAACGTAGCAATCTTTGTAGGAATGGGGAAATTTGTTGGTATATATATTTACCTTTTAAGCTAAGTAGATATTTTTCAGGTTAGTTTTAATTTATGCCACTTTGTATTGACGACGCTTTTCTTTTTTCCTTTTTCGATAATTATTTTTGCGCTTTTAGTTGATGCGTTTCATAACCATTTTTTGATATTTTTTTACGGAATAATATAGGTGTCGAAAAAATATATCAAAAATTCATTTTAAAACGTATCAACTAGATACGTAAAAATACGTCCCGAAAATATAAAAAAACATGTCAACAATCCTGAAGCAGATTGATACTAAAATTAATTTGTGCTTTGCATGTTATTTTAGTTTGAATAAGATAAGTTTGCTTTAGGTCCAATCATTTTCACAACTTATTTGTCGAGGTTTAGATTTTTTCGTATATTTAAAAGAAAGAAATATTTCATTAATCTCGTTTTATTATTTAGTATTTAAATATATTCAAGAAATAAGATGAAATTAAAGAGATTGAGATATTACAAGATTCCCAATGATCAAGATACCATAGCAGAAGAAAACAAACTTGGCTTTTTAAGATACTGCTATTCATTTTGGAGAAGGTTGTCTCGATCGAAAACTACCCAACATTAAAAGTACTATATGTGTAAGAATTTTCAACAGTTTTCCAAACTAAAATTGTCCATCAATAAAGCTACATGCAACTACATCTATCTCATATTAGTAGTAATTGTTTTTCTTTCCTCTTTGATAAATCTCATGTTAATTGACTTCTTTACTTATTAAATAAAGAATATTTTATTACAATTAATTATTTCTTATCAAAATTAATTACAATCATATATTATCACATATACACCATTTTATTAGTTATTGTGTCATTTCACATGAAGTCAGCAGTAAGAGATTAAATATCGTCGAAACGCAGCGTTTTAGGCCGCTATCAAATTTGTAATGATTTATAAAGAAATGTACGATATGAGTTGTGCAGGGAAGGTCAAAATAAATAAAAATAGGTATTTATGTGTGGGGACTAGATATACTCCCTCCGTTCCGCGGCATTAGTCCCGTTTGACTTTTTGACTTTTTGCGCATGTATTTTTACGGCTGCCGAATACGAATTTTAAAATATTTTTTTCGAGTTTTTTCTTTTTTACGGGATACTAGACATCTCATAGTATCCTGTAGAAGAAAAAAAATCAAAACGATATTTGTAAAACTCGTATTCGACAGCGGTCAAAATGCATGTCGAAAAGGTAAAAAAGTCAAACGAGACTAATGCCGCGGGACGGAGAGAATATTTGGTATTCATACTTATCTAAGAAATCGATTTTTCTTTTAAACGTCACGTAGACCCAAACTCGGGACCTCTAATCTCGTTCAATATGATCATAAGAAATATTACCATAACAACATATGAAATTACTGAGAATTTGTGCCAATCAATAATTTTAACAGACTGTACACTTTGGATTAGAAGAATCTAATTTTTTTATTGAGAAGATTATGCAAGTAGCACTTTTGCTTAATATATTAATGGATATGTAAGTAACACTACAGAAGCTCGTAATTTATTAATCAATATTTAAGTACCATAATATATTCCCATCAAGATTTGATGCGAAAGTTATATATTAGTATCACTAAAAAAATATGAGTAGGTTCCAATTGTGTTATTTCTATGCATAAATATATTTCACTATCTATTACGAATTTTTTTTGCAAGATATAGTTTCCATGATGCCAAATTGTTATACTGTCTCCTTCTCATCTATTTGTGGCCATTGTGTAATGACATAATAGCCAATGTTAAGGAAAGAGAGTGAATATATGTAATTGTAATTAATTGTAAAGAAATATATTTAATTATAGCCACAAAATTCTTTCCATTTTAAGAAATGGTCGCAATTAATTGGGACGTATCAATCGGGAAATAGTTCGCACAGCCTCCCTTGCTTTCCCCTTTTTTCGTCCAAATAAGAGCATGCTTCGACCTTTTTTTAAATTTGGTCATTTTATTTTTATTTTCCAGTTTTATTTTATTTTTTTTATGTCGCTTCTTCTTTGGTCAAGAGTCGAGAAAGGGAAGCCGAAAGACTCGGAGCAAGCCGAAGAATCCAAATTGTTGCAATCAAGCGATAGCGGAGCCGTAAAATCGGAACCGAAGACGGAGCCAAAAAAATTAAAAAATGAAAAATAAAATGACAAAAATAAAAGGAAATTTGGGGAAAATTTTGGAAAATTTTGAAGAAAATTATTGATTAATTGGAGAATTTATGTGCTTAAGATAAATGGTTTATCCCATGTAATTAACCGCATGAGAATGTGGCCAAAAAGGAAAGGACAACCAAAGTAAATCGAACAAAATATGGTGTCTTTTCTTAATATATATAAATAAGAGTCGAAATAAGTCGTGGTGTGAAAAATAGAAATAGATATTCTCTTAGCATAATTTTACATGAGCATGAATGGAGTACTAAATAAGCATATTACAATGTTGAAGCATTAAATTATTTATAAATAAGTATGCTCGCAAAAATGGTTGTATATAGATTTAAGTATTAAATGAGTGTTTGAACAAACTTATAAATCACTTATAAGTTTTTATTATAGTTATAAAAAATTGTCCATCAACTTAATAAGTTTAGCTTAATACTCTATGTCGTCACACGTTCACGGCTATTATATCTTTTTTAATTGCGAATACTTCAGTTCCACTACATTTGATATATTTGTATAATTTATACATTAAATATATTCGACAAACACGTCAAATATAGATACAATTTCTAGTATAATTCATGTGATAAAATTTCTTACATTCAGTTATGTCTTTATTATCATACCCAAAAAATACATTCCATTCCAGAAACTCAGTCTCTTTTTCTGCGAGAAAACGTCGAACAGTCTCATCAAGGTTAGGCTGTTCGGTTTGATGACTCCTTGGCGGAGCAGTCCTGTGAGTGCTGAGGGATGGAACCCTATTGTTGTGAGCGGGCTCTTTTTCTCGCCGGCGACTAGGACCAACGTCATCATTGTTGCGAGTGTTGCGCGTGTTGCGTGTGTTGCATGTTCTTCGAGTTCTAGCCATCTTTTACTGTAGCAGAAAATTCGCACGTCACAAATTTATAGTTTCCCACAGACGGCTCCAGTGATCGAGTGCGGATTTTAGTGAGTAATTAATGACAGAAAGATAAAGAACACAATGAGATTTACGTGGTTCGATTTACTAGGGTAAATCTACGTCCACGAGAGGAAAATAGCTTAGCTTCTGTATTGCTTTTGAGTTCCGATTACAATATGAGAGATTCTAACATTCTAATCGTGAAGATGTGCTATTTATACACCTATACTAGTAGGGTTGGGCTCGCAGGCCCAATAAGGATGTGGTTAACTGCTTTGGAGCGGTTACCGGCAACATAGGACGTAGGTGGTGGTCGTGCATGGTCACGTCACCCACGTCGTTGATTACTTGAAGACTGCAGGAAAACTCGTAAAATTCAGCAAGTCCTTAGCGCTGTAAGTCCAGAGTGAGGATTCTTAATCCGGCACGTTGGGCGCAACTTGTGCTGCGGCTTGCGGGTGGAGCCGAAATGGAGTCTCTGGCCGGAGTTACTTGAACCGGAGTTTCATTGTCAAACTATTTGACTGGGCCAATCCCTTGAGCCTTTCTTGTTGACGGCCCGGAGTTAATTGAGCTTTCTTGTTGGGCTTGAAGGTGATGGGCCATATCTCATCACTACCCCTCCCAAAAAGTGAGGTAATGAAGGCGACAGTTCGTACTTGCGAAATACTGGTGGCATTTGGAAAAAATGGAGCTTCAGGATTCCGGGAGAGCCGAAGAAGACAATGGTAGCCTGAGTTGTGGAGTAACTTCGGAGGTGCCGGAGTAAAGATTGTGCTGATGTGTACTAGTGGACACAGCACTTTATCCAGCATTAAATGCGACGATTGGAATCCCGAAAAAGCGGGATTCGAATCGTCGCGTGTTTTCCATAAAAACCCTAGGCTACGACTTGTGCCACTTTTTCACTTTTCGATATTACAATCTTCTTGTGCTTGTTTTCTGCAAATTTTTCTCTCTGCAAATTCTACGAGTTGCTCGGTCGTTCAGCGTAAAATCTTCAACAAGTAAGTATGGATCTTCCTTCTTTTCTGATTCGTTGTCAGATAGTGTAGACGAGGGTAGAATTTTTGGGGAAGATAGGGCGATAGAAATGGGGGATGACGTGGAAGTGGTTTCCTCCCCGCCGCCGTCCTTTTCAGTGTCTGGTAGCGATGATGAGGATGCCGGTGATGCAGCGCCGGGGGAAACCTCCAAAGCCGGTGGGAGTGGCCGGAAAAAAACCAATTTGCTCCTTGTTGAAAAGTATAAACCCATTCTTAGTGGTAGTACTGTAGATAACTTAGCCTTTGAGTATTATTTGTCGGCAGGGACAGAGGCGGTGGTACCCCTTGCGACGGACCGGGCTGACCGCCCCCCCGGAGGGACACTGCACCGTGTACGAAGCGAGTCTAATATGCGGACTGCGCTTCCCTCTTCATCCCCTCTTTTGCCAACTGTTAGATAAATGCTATCTTCCGCTGGGTCAAGTCACTCCGAACTCGTGGAGACCCTTGACTGCTTTTTTAGCCGAAGTCGTGCGGGGCGGGTACGAACCTTCTCTAGATTTGATCCTTAGTTTTTTCCAATTCCGGTGGAAGGGGTCTTGGTTTTATCTTACTCATGTCCGCAAGTTCAAGGCCAAGACGAAGACAAAAAGGGCGAATGCTGCCGAAAAGGGCATCCGAGGCAAAATCACTGGAGTCTTCGCTGGCAAGGGCGAGGATGGCGGCCGAAAAGGCAAAGGCGGAGACCGAGCTGGTGAGGAAGGCTCGGGAAGAGGAGGCAGCTGCCTTTGCGGCTGCGCAGGGGGACATTCACCGCGTTTTTGCAGAGAAATTGTTCCTCAGTGCGCAGTTCGCTTCCTTCGTCGGAGACCTCGTCAACTTGGTCTCCGAAATTGCCGGTGCTGGGGAGGAAGTGTTTCTCTCCCGGTACACAAGGGCCGTGGCGGTGCATCTGCAATCCTTTCTGTTGTTGTCGGAGTTGGCGGGCACTTCGGTGCCGCTGTCTGTTGAGGCGGTCCGGTCCTGCAACGTGGACCGAGACGAGAAGATGGAGGCAGCTTACTCTGCTCTGGGCCTTGTATCTCCGGCATTGGTTGCCGAGGAGGATGGGGAGGATGGAGGAGGAGAGGATACTCCGCTTTCTCCTCGTGACAAAGAGCCTTCTCCGGTGAGGCCGGAGCAGGATCCGGAGGTCACTCCGGCTACGGGCGAGGATGAGCCGAAGACTGCCGAAGGAACGGGGGAGCAAATGTTGAAGTATGATTACTCCCCTCTTTTTTCCTTTTATAATCTAGGTTTTATAAACTCTTGTACTCCGACCTAGCTGCCCACCTTATGTACTTTTTTGCTTACTGAATGAAAGAAAAATGTTCAGCACTTGATCTTGCGTCATTTATACTTTCATTTCCTGCTTTTAATTTCTGTAGCCTTTGGCTTTTTAATTGGGATGCCAAACTTAAAGAATTGCTCTGTATTCTTAATTCTAAGGAATTAGAAATACTGCACTGGAAGAAGCTGTACTCTTCGGCATTGAACGAAGCGGAGAGCCGAGCTCGTGCGGATCAGATAAAATATGACAAAGTGGTGGCCCGAACTGTTGAGCTGGATACCATTCTTGCTTATTTGAAGACCGAGTTCAACTTGACAAGAGAAGAAAACAAGGATTACGAAGAGATAATCCGAAATGCTGGCGTGCTCACTATTAGCGATGTTCGGGACCAAATATGGGAGGTCTGGCAACATAGTCGTGAGGTGAAGAAACAATACAGCCTTTGCAGTGATGAATACCGCTCCGAAATACAAATCATTCGCCAGCTTGCCGGAATATACCCAATCATCCTTACTCAGCATCCGAAATTGAAGAAGACTTTGGAAGATGTCCCAGCTTGAGGATTGGAACCGAAGTACACGGAGCAGGATCGGTAAGAAGATTTGGCTCACCTTAATAAGAAATCATGGTCAAAAAGCCGAGGGAAGAAACCAGTTGGTTCATCTTCCCGGAGTCGAAATGCCGGAGGGGATAAGAAATTATTTAGCTTGGACAGACTTATGCAAGCCGAAAAGCCTGCTGACTTTGCTGATAATTGGTTGTACCATAGTGTGCCGAAGAATCCTGCACCGTAGTCATGCAATAGATAGAAATATATGTACAAATTTTATGTACTTAATAAAATAATTATGTTTTGCTGTTTATAAATTATTGCAGCTTGTTTACAAAATCATGTTTGAATTTGTTTTCGGCTTTTTTACCGAAGTTGATTGTGTCCTTATTTGGAGAGTTTTATCGCTAGGATTAGAATTCCTTGAACGGATTTTTAATGTATACACTTCGTAGAGACGAAGTGCTTTAGTTATAAACCTTGACAAGTCTTGTACCTTCTTAAAGAAGATTTTGACTTTTGTGTCTTCGACTTTACTTAGAAAGGGGGCCAGCCTTTTGAGTTTTGATAATGATATATAAATGGATCTTCGAACACATGCATGATGAATAACAATAAATAACAGTAAATAAAAAGAGCAAATATTTAAAGAAGAAGAAATTTTATAAATTAATTGAAATGTACAAAGACCTTAATAAAAAACAAAGGACTGACCGAACAGACTCAAATTCTAAATGACCGGGCTTACATGAGGAGACGAAGTGACATTGCCCATCTATATGGAACACTTCTTGAGGTTCGTAATATGCCAAGTTTGAGGAATTTGTTCGCCGGACATATAGGTCAGTTTGTAGGACCCACTGCCGAGAACTTCACTCACCCGATACGGCCCTTCCCAAGTGGCTTCAAGTTTGCCAAGCTTTATGGCTCAGCTCACTTCGTTGTTCCTTAGAACTAAGTCACCCACTTGGAATTGCTGCATTTTCACCCTTTGATTATAATATCGGGCTACTTGCTGCTTGTATTGGGCCTCTTTTATAAAGGCAAGTTCCAATCTCTACTGGAATGACCGCTTCGGCTCCATGGACTAGACTGTACGGAGTTTCTCCATTAGCGATCCGTGGAGTGGTTCGATATGACCATAGTACTTGTGGAAGGTTCTCAACCCAGAGTCCTTTAGCTTTATCTAACCGAGTTTTCAATCCCTTCACTATGGTTCGGTTGGTGACTTCGGTCTGTCCGTTTGCTTAGGGATGAGCAACCGAAGTGAAACGTTGTTGTATCTTCAACTCTTGACACCACTCTTTGAATCTTTTATCCGTGAATTGAGTGTCGTTGTCCGAGACTAGGATGTGAGGTATGCCGAAGCGGCATACTATGTTCTTCCAGACGAAGTCTAGGGCATTAGTACTTGTTATTTTTGCCAATGGTTCGGCTTCTACCCACTTTGTGAAGTAGTCTATTGCTACGATCAGGAATTGCATTTGCCTCGGCGCTTTTCCAAGGCTCCCACAATGTCAATGCCCCATTGCATGAAAGGCCATGGGCTTTGCATGGTGGCTAGATCAGTTTGTGGTACCCGTGGCACATTAGCGTGGACTTGTCACTTCAGACATTTCTTAATGAGGGCGACTGCGTCCTGGACAAGTGTTGGCCAGTAATACCCCCACCGCATCACCTTTTTGGCTAGAGTGCGAGCTCTAATGTGACTTCCATAGGATCTTTCGTGGACTTCTCTTAGGTAGTAGTCCATTTCGTCCGGTCCCACACACCGTAGCAATGGTTGGAGATATGACTTCCTGTAGAAAATCCCTTGATGGAGTTCGTACCAGAGTGGTTTGCTCAATATTTTCCTTGCCTCGAGCTTGTCATCCGGCAGCTGCCCTTTGCCTAAGTATTCAAGTATAGGGGTCATCCAATTTGGCGAAGCCGTGATCATCTTCACTTCGGTGGCAGTATCAATACTGATGTGCTGTAATTCCTCCACTTTTGAGTTTCTTGACAAAGCTAGCTTACTCAGGATGTCTGCTCGGCTATTTTGTGCCCTTGGAATGCGATCGATTCGGAAGTACGAAAAATTGTGTTGGAGACTTCGTACTTTTTCCAAATATTTCTTCATTTTTTCTCCACGGGCTTCGCTCGATCCGATTATGTGACCCACTACCAGTTGTGAATCACTATGGATTTTTATGGATTGGACATTAAGGCTCTGATCTAGTTGAAGTCCGGCAAGAAGGGCTTCGTATTCTGCTTCGTTGTTTGTGGTGGGGAATTTATACCAGAGTGAATAACTCACTTCGTGCCCATCAGGTGTAATTAGTAGTATACTAGATCCACTTCCAGTTTTGCCGGATGCACCGTCCACATACCCCATCCAACAATCTTAGGGTTCTTTTTCAGGAGCTTTGGGTGTTTGTTCGGCCATTTCGGTATCCGCCGGAATGACTGGATCGAATTTGGCCATACCACATCCAAGGCTTGTCCTTTTATCGCTTTCCGGGGCAGATACTCAATGGAATGTTCTCCCAATTCTATGGCCCACTTTGCTATCCTTCCTGATGCCTCAGGCTTAGTTAATACTTGCCGGAGTGGAAGGTCAGTGAGGACTTGTATTGTGTGACCATAAAAGTACGGCCGTAGCCTTCTTGCCGCATTCACCAATGGCTAATGCTACCTTCTCCAATGGCTGATATCGAGTTTCCGGACCCCTAAGTGCT
Source organism: Monarda citriodora (assembly GCA_028566335.1). Classification (NCBI taxonomy): domain Eukaryota; kingdom Viridiplantae; phylum Streptophyta; class Magnoliopsida; order Lamiales; family Lamiaceae; genus Monarda; species Monarda citriodora. The sequence goes on along the minus strand of JAOWBJ010115666.1, from coordinate 4,621 downwards.
CGGCTTATGAAGTAGATTGGGTGCTGCCGTCGTCCGTCATCGCGGACGAGTACTGCACTAACCGTTTTGTTCGAAGCGGCTAGATATAATGAGAGAGCTTCGGCCTTCTTCGGTACGGACAGTGTAGGAAGTTCGGCTAGGTAGTTTTTAAGCTCTTCAAACGCTTTCTTTTGCGCTTCTCCCCACTCGAACTTCGGGGCCTTCTTCAATACTTTGAAGAAGGGTAGCTGCTTCTCCGCTGCTTTAGAGAGGAAGCGGTTTAGTGCGGCTAGGCATCCGGTCAATCGTTGCACATCGTGGATGGAGTTCAGCTTCGCCATGTTTTGAACTACTTGGACTTTGGCCGGATTAGCCTTGAGTTCTTCTTCGGATATCCAACACCCCGAGAATTTTCCAGAGTCCACCAAAAATGTGCATTTCGGGGGGTTGAGTTTAAGATTAGACTGCCGAAGTATGTCAAGTGTTATTCGTAAGTCATCCACGCATTCGTAAATACTCTTGCTCTTACTCTTACTCTTAGTCTTAGGCCCAATAACTATTATTTAAACTAACATCTAATTTTATTTTTAATTTGCTTAATAAATTGATTCACATTACAACACAAATACAAATTATATTTAATTGTTCCCGACGCAACGCGTGGGCAATACGCTAGTATTATATAATAATTATTCACCCTAAAAATAGAAATGCTAACATTTTGTAATGTCCAAAATACTCCTGCATCCTCCAAAATAGAAAGTAATGCAAGGTACAGATCGGGTTCAATTCGCCACTGGTGCATATATTCCTTTTCTTTTTAATTCTACTTCTGGACATACATTCACTATTAGCCCAAATAACTTTTATTTTTATTTTACTTAATAAATTATTCAACGCAAACACAATTTATATTCAATTCTTCCCGTTGCAAGACGCGGATACCATGCCAGTTAATTATAACGTGGCAGCAAGTTATTTTGAATTGAATTTTTCTCTCCTTTCACTCTCTTGAATTCAGCCATTTTTGTTCTATTTTTTTCTCACATTCCATGAATTCAGACCTAATTATCTCTAATTTTGGACATCTGTTTTAAAAACTCGGATGACGGGGTTAAACTAGGGATTATTTGCAATTTTAGCTTCGTTTCTGGCCAAAAAGAAATATGCTTCATTTCTTGCTATTTCTAGTTGTCATTATTAGATAGAAAACTCTGACTGTTCATGTAATTGTATCATAAACATTTACACTTATGAAACTTTTAAATCGGTTTCCCAAGTTATGACGTGCTACATAGTTTGACTACTTATTTTTCCTATGTGGGATACTCTTTTAATTATTATACCAATTCATTTAATTGATGTAAGTTGTGGAAAAAAAATTCTATATGCAATTTCTGTTGCTTCTGCCTCCCAACACTGAAAATGCACATTTCATTAAATTTTGACTTTATCTAACGAGATATTATATATGTTGAACTAAAAAATTACTCTCTAATTTAATAAAATACGTTAATTTCTTAATATATCATTAACCTTTAAATTAATAAGAACTCGCTATCCTGGTATAGTTATTAGTTTATAGGGATTTTACTATATCGAATATTTTTGCTTCCTAAATAAGGCAATAAATAAATATCACTTATCACTAAATTATACCTGTATAAAGATAAGGAATATTATCATATATTCATCATTAAAAATGCATTTTTTCCTTCTATAATTTGAATTTCCAAATAAACATATCTTTGTATGTGGATTCAACATCAAGATTCCTAATTATTGAGGCATTCGGATTATACGAAAATCGTTTTCAAGATTGAATCTGATGCCAATAGGGTAAAAATACTCTTGAAATGGAATAGGATTCTATTTTACCACGATTGCACCACGTACAGTCATCAAATCCAGTGTATGTATTTCTTTTTCTGTCAAATTAACAATTCTCTCTAAAATTATTGTTATGTAAGATGCTTGACGAAATGCATAATACGTCATGCAGCGGGGATGCCAAAACATTTTGATAATTGAGGTTAAGTTTTATATTCAAAATTTAACAAACAAAGTTTTATACAATACAATTTTTTAACATATAATTTTATAAGGATAAAAAAAAATATCTTATGTGCAGTGGGCTCAAACCACCCATGCCATACATGTGACTCCGCCACTAAGACTGATGGGATACGGCCCAACACTGCTTGAGCCCAATGACGAAGCCCATTTAATTCCGGCCCAACAGTCAAAGCTCAAGCGTTCGGCCTAGACAAGTAACTCGGTAATGAGACTCCGGCCCATTTGACTCCGGCTCCAGGCTCTATTTATCCGAAGCAAGCAACCGGAAAGTGGGTCATCCGGAATAGACTATCACTCCGGCAATTAAATCCGGAGATTCTATTCTCGTGGACTTAGCTATTTTTCCATGATAATATTGCAAGCTTATGGCATGTCCGGCCAAGCAACGTGGGTGACGTGGCCATGCACGATCTACACCCACGTCGCATGCTAACCCTAACTGCTCCCAAGCGGTTACACACGTTCTCGCTGAGCCTACCGGCCCAGCCCAGTTTGTATAGGTGTATAAATAGCACCTCTCATAAACTAGAAAGTTTACAAGTTATTCATTATTGTACTCAACACGACAAAGCAATAAAAGCATACTATTCTCTCCCGTGGACGTAGATTTACGATAGTAATTCGAACCACGTAAATTCTTATGTGTTCTTTACTGTTTTTCGCTATTTAATTATTCTTGAAAATCTGCACTCGATCACTGGCGCCGTCTGTGGGAAACTAGAAATTTGTGACGTGCACATTTTCAACGTATCAATGGCAGGAACTAGAAGGATGTACAATACGCGCAACAACCCTCGCGCTAATGATCATGCAGCTGGCAGCAGCCAGGATCGGCAACGGGGAAAAGAGCCTGCTCAGGAGAGCAAGAATCCTCTCACTAACACTGACCCACCACAGAGTCAGCCCTCCGGACTGCCCAGCCTCGATGAAGCCGTCCGACGTTTCCTTGCTGAAAAGGAGGTGGAGTTTCTGGACTTTCTTCGGAGAGGACAGGACCCCCTTAAATTCGGCAAGGGGACAAACCCCCCATCATTCTGCAAGAGGGCCAACTCCTCATCTGCCTCCTCCTTGTGAAGACGAGGCCGAAGTCTCCTCCCACCGTCCCAATCAGGGAGGTCACCGAAGTGAAAACCACTCCGTCCACCGAAGTAGACATCATGCGCAGCATCTGCCGCGCCAGCATGAGCAGAATCGTTCCCGTCCTCGCTATCACCAGGAGAGGAACTTTCCTCCACCGTGCAACCCTGCTCTGGAAATTCTGAACAAGTTTGCTGTATACGGATCCCTTCACACTCCGTATTCCGACGAAATTATCCGGACTCCTCTCCCGGATGGTTACAAGGTCCCACCGTTTACCTATGATGGATTAGTGGACCCCCAGGATTTCCTCGGACGTTTCCGATGGAACTGTAACAACCAGGGCCTCAATGAGGTCCACATGTGCAAGCTTTTCCCGGAGCTGCTCGTCGGGAATGCTAGGAAGTGGTTCGACAGTCTGCCCGGAGCCAGCATCCACTCCTACCTGGACCTGATGGAAGCCTTCTACAGAAGGTTCTTCCAAAAAGCCGAAGTGCGGGTCACTGCGGCTCAACTGCTCTCCATCCGCCAAGGTCGCGACGAAAAGCTAAGCGACTTTATGACACATTTCAACCAGGAATGCCTGCAAGTTGAAGATATCAACGACTTGCTCGTGATCTCAGCATTCTAGCGGGATTCTACCGGGAAATCTCTTCAAAGAGCTAGTGATGAAAACTCCGCAAACCACACAAGAGATGTGGGCAATTGCAGACCAATTCGCCTGAGCAGACGAAGTGGACCTCAGGAAGATATCTCTAGACAATACAGTGCAGAGTGACAAAAGAAGACCCTAAGACCAAGGACGCCAATCCCAGAGCGCTTTTGACAGACTTTGCGTTCCGGCCCAATCCCGATTGGGACCCAGATCGAATCCGGAGAAGCCGCAGCCACCATCCGGAACACAGTACACGCCCTTGATGAAACCAAGGGCCGAAATTGTCGAACTACCTCCAGCTATGTTTGAGAAGCCAAAGCCAATGGCAAAAGCCGCCTCTCGCCGGAATCAGGACAAGTATTGTCTTTTCCATGAAGACCTCAGACATGATACGGAGGAGTGCCGCAATTTGGCTGCGGATATTGATGCTCTGGTCAAAGCCGGAAAGCTAAATAAGTATCAAGACCGGCAACAACAGATCGTCAAGAAGCGACAGGGGAAGTCCGGTTGTGCTCCCCCCACCAAAAATAAACAAAAACCGCAAGATCCCGAAGGGGACGATGACGAAGTCTGCTATGACGGAGTCATACATGCGATTGACGCTCTTCCGGCCGGGAAGACAAAATCGTCCATCAAGTCTGAGTCGAGAAGCTCTCATCAAGAGAAGCCGACTCACAAAAGGCTGAAGAAAGAGGAAGTCATCACTTCTCTAATGCCGATCCAGTACCGGCTATTTTGCCGCACCAGGATGCTATTTTCATTCAAGCCGGAGTGGCGAACAAACTCATCCACCGAGTCTTCATAGATACCGGAGCCTCGGTCAGCATTCTCTTC
>JAOWBJ010115566.1:0-13785 GCA_028566335.1 Monarda citriodora | reverse complement strand
TGTGTTGGACCGGAAGAGGCGGACTATGTACTCCGGGAAGTACATGAAGGGTCATGTGGAAGCCACATCGGAGCCAGGGCGCTAGCTAAAAAAGTATTGATGTGGGGGTATTATTGGCCCACCATGGTAAAAGATGCTACGCAGCTGGTCAAGACGTGCGAAAAGTGTGAAATGCATGGGAATGTACCGAGGTTACCACTAATCGAGCTCTCCAGCATGCAAAGCCCATGGCCATTCATGCAGTGGGGCATCGATATTGTAGGAACGTTTGAGTGAGCCCTGGGACAGTTACAATTTCTGATCGTAGATGTCGATTACTTCACGAAGTGGGTGGAAGCCGAGCCTTTGGCAACAATCACCAGCCACAAAGCCTGGAACTTTGTGTGGAAATATATAGTGTGATGTTTTGGCATACCCCATATCCTAGTGTTGGACAACGGCACACAGTTCACAGATAAGGCCTTTCAAAGTTGGTGTGAAGAGCTCGGAATTCAGCAGAAGTTCACCTCGGTAGCATATCCGCATGCGAATGGACAAACCGAGGTAACCAACAGAGCGCTGGTCAAAGGGCTAAAGACACGTTAAACCGAGCTAAGGGGAAATGGGCCGAGAATTTACCCCAAGTTCTCTGGTCATACCGGACAACACCGCGCACGGCCAAAGGAGAAACACCCTATAGTTTGGTATATGGAGCCGCAGCGGTGATCCCGGTGGAGATCGGTCTGCCAAGCCCACACACTACCAACTTTTCAACTAAGCCGAACGAGGAAAACCTCCGAGCAGAGCTTGACCTCCTGGAAGAGAAAAGAGAGCAAGCCATTATCAAGGAAGCTCGATATAAACAGCAGGTAGCTCGGTACCATAACCAGCGGGTGAAGACTCGGGAATTCAAGGTCGGGGACCTCGTACTCAGGAATAATGAGGTGAGCAAAGCGGAGAAGCTCGGCAAGCTTGAACTGACATGGGAAGGCCCATACCAAATCACCGAGGTGTACGGAAAAGGCACATACAAGTTGGCCAACATGTCTGGTGAGCCTCTACCCCGGACTTGGCAAATTTCGAATTAAAAAAAGTACTTTGTATAAGTGGGGAGTCTTGCATGTGTCCATTTTTTAAGTCCAGTGTACACAATTTTACAGAAAAGGGTTCATTTTAACAAAATTTATCTTTGCACCTCTAAATTTCTATTTTACACGTCAAGTTTTATTTTGTCTTGTCATTACCCACCTATACTTTGTACTTTAATTTTTAAATCAAGTCACAAAGGCTGGCCACCTTTGAGATAATGGTTAAGAGAGCAGTTCACGTCTTCTTAAAACACAGATGACCCTCCAAGTATTAGAAACCTAATAAGGGAAGAGAAACGCCCCTTGGGGTGACACTACTCCCTTAAAAAGATAAATTACCTCTTCTATTATGAAGAGTCTCTCACAAGCGCGCGCAAGGAGACCACTCCTAGCGATAAAACTCGTCGAACAAGGAACCTAGACCTCGGCAAATAGCGGAGGATCGCTCCCTCCGGCGGAGCCGAGGCCATGGTGCGTTTTTCAAAAGCACTACAGCTCATCAAAGCTATTGATATTCACATCAGAAATCAATTGTCACAGTACAAGGGAAAGCTATGGAAAACTTATGTACGACGTAAAGAGACACTATTACAAACTACGAGCTACCGGTCCTACTGCCATCAGCCGTACCAGTACGGAGAATGGCATCTAAATTTACACGACCTCCCAAGCTCCCACCTCTAGCACCACCGCGTCCTCTTCATTCACCGGTGATAGTAGCCGAGCTGCCTCTCCGACCTCTACCGCGGGACCTCTCCTGCTCAACGTACGGCTCCGGAGGAACTATAGTGGTACCGCGGGGGAGGGGAGTATCATCTATCACTTTCATCAAGCTCGGATAGTAGGTCTCCTGTAAGCCGCACATCTTGCAATAATTTCTCAGCTGATGGACGAGAGATCGGTACTCCTCAGTAAAGGTACGACCATCCTTCTCAAGCCTCTCGCATCCTTGCCATATTTCGTACATCTTATCTTCAACCTCGGTAATGGTGAGACCCCCATTCCTACGGATGATATCCTCGTACTCGAGGTTCTCTTCGGTGATGATCCACCTATCGGTGACAGTCTTCTCCAGTTCAGCTTCCAAGTCTTTTAACTATTATTGGGAGTCCATCAATTGTGCAGCTAGTTTGTCGAGCTCTATTTGACTCTCTTTAGCTTTCAACTCAGCATCGTCAGTGGCTTGGGTGTACATGTCTATCAAATATTCAGTTTCCTTTCTCGCATTATAAAGCTTTCGCGACATGTCCTGCAGCTCGTTCATGTAGTACTCATGAGGATTCATAGGAGGCTACAAAAATAGAAAATAAAGAAGAATGCGGTAAGGAAAAGGCGATAGTTGACAAAAGGAGTTTCATTAATATTTTGGAAGAAATTACATTAGTAGGGCACATCAGCCGAGGTACAAAAAGCAAACAAAATATCCTAACTACAAGAGAAGAGGACTCATACATCTTGCTCGGCGTCACCAGCCGGCTCATGCACATCAGCAGCGTCCAACATCTCTTGGTCACGATCCTCGGTGCGACCGCCTCCGTCACCGCCGTTGCCACCTCCGCCAGCGCCGTCCTCGCCACCTCCCTCCTCTTCCTCCTCGTCCCCCCCGACGTTGTCACCACCAATGATTGATGGCTGCATCACATTAGCCAGCTCAACGTCTCCAGCCGACACAAGGGATGCCTCCATGACGACATCTTAGTCGGAGTTGCAAGCTCGCACAAGCTCGGCGAAAAGGGGGTGGACGAAGATGCGAGGTCCTCCAGCAACGGCAAGGACTGCAGCCTTGCCTTGACAACCCGGGTGTAGGCCTTAAGCCCCCCGCCCGACCTCATCAGATCGACGAGGTTACTCACCATCGCCGAGAACTGGATGCAAGTGAAGAGCTTCTCCATGTAAGCACGGAGACCTCCACCCTGGGCCGCCACCACGCTCGCCATCTCGAGCTGGTGCTGATGCTGCTGCTACTGCTGCTGTTGCTTCACCTGCAACAGCTCAGCCAGGACGGCGGTAGCTTCCGCCTCACTTTTCCTCTGCACCTGCAGAGCCTGGGACGCCCGGTGCTCGGAGTCGTCAATCTTCTCCCGAAGACGGGAGATGTCGCCGTCATCTTTCACCAGGGCTTGGTTGAGTTGGCGAAGCTCAGCCACTTCTCGCTCCATGTCAGCCAGGACTCGCCTGGCACACAGAAATACAGTAGTACGGTGTAAGTAAGTTTGCTGGATAATCATGAATAGGAAAGGAAGCAATCAGTTACCTCGACCGCGCTCGACGGCCACTCAGGGTCCTCGGTGGACCCAGCGGAGACATCAACTGGCCTAGTCCCGGCCTCGGTCAAGAGGGGGCCGGTTGGGAAAGGAGGCTGCCGGGTGAACCTCGTAATCACCGCCGACGTGTCGTCGGCGGTCCTCTCCGAGGAGACGAGAGAGGGAGAGACGACCTTCTGCTTTTTGGAAGCCTGGAGGTCGGTCGGCAAGGACACCGATGGGTTGCGCTTACCCCGACCTTTCCCTTTCACCTTCTCTTCCTTCCAGAAAGCCACTGCAGAGACCATCAGATCAAAAAAAAGGAGAGAAGAATAAAATACAGCAACAAACTCGGAAAACCAACTTCACCCTTCTTAACCTCGGCGCCACCAGCCACAACGGCCGGGCGGAGGCCAGCCTCAACAAGCCCAGATTCAGTATAGCGGTTCGAAAAAATGCCTAATCTAACCAGCTCATCCTCAAGCTTACCGAGGCTCTTTACGCGAGTTCGTCCTATGGGCCGGACCCGCCACTCAAAGGAAGGGGCACCCGTCCCAGAACAAAAAAAGAACCGGGCCTGCCAGTCCGAGTGTTTGGATTTAATCTTGGGCTTAAAGCCCAAACAGGGAGAAGAGTAATACCACGATCTTAACTTCTTGAATTGGAAGCATTGCAGTATCACATATAAGGTAAGTGGAAAGCCTAGCCTAGTAACTTCGACGGCTAGGGGGATTAAGTGCATGAAGGAGTTAGGAGTTAGTTGGCCCAAAGGAAGCTTGAACCTAGTGAGGAACTCTACGAACACAGGAGGGAGGGGGACGCGTAGACCGGAGTATAAACATGCCTCGTAAACGGTGCAGAAACCCACCGGCGGCCGGTCAGCCCTGTCACTAGGTCCGGCCGCCTGGGTTTGACAGCTTTCGGGAATATGAAAACGACAACAAATATAGTTAATCTCCTCCTCCCCCAGAACCGACGGAAAGTCGGAAACATTCCCAGGCTTGGACGTCTTTGCGGCGGCCGGAGAGTCGGGTAGGGATTCAGGCACAGATTCTGCTATGCTATCCCCACCCCCAACTTATTAATGCTACGCCGGATGAACGCGAGAACAGTCGCCGGAAAAATCGCTTGGAAACGAGAGGATTTTTGGGATTTTGGAAATTCGCAGAAAGTAAAAAGTGAAGAATTGAAAAGGTCTGGTACTTTTGTTAAAAAGGTAGGCGCCGTTTCGCAACCCCATAAAAAGGTGGGAAACCCAAGCGTCGGGACCCACAAGCCACGCGCAGGAAGTTCGCTAGACCTCAGCACGGTCACGACCACCCGCCGATACCTCGGAAAGACCAGATGAGACCTCCTCCCTGCCTCGCTTATGGGGGGCTCTGATGGAGTATAGCCTAACACCCATCGTCCCAGTTACCAGGCCCAGTCTATTTTGGGCCCACAGCAACTGGCCCAGTAAGTGTGTCGGACTTCTTAAGCTCTCTAGAAGCTCGGCAAGTTACCTCGGTCAAAACCTAGCTTTCCTCCCAGCACTGATGAGCTTATGCAAGTACCTCGCTCCCGCCGAGGTATCATTCACCTCCTCGGACAGAAACGAATACTTCAGTCCCGCCGAGGTGTCGTCAGTGCCTGTAAAGCGGTTACAATCAGTCCCGAGATTCCCGCCGCCGATCTCTCCCACTATCTTGGAAGGATATAACGGCTAGTCCATAACGGCCGCAGATCAAGGGATTGTTACCGAATATCTTGGCAGATACCATACACGTTCAAAGAGGGTTTGTGGGCCGCAAGACATGGTCTGGAGCGAAGCCCACGGAAGAGATGCTCTCACATAAATAGCTAGTTAACATTGAATGAACATACACTATCTTGTACTCTCATATCACACTGATTGAGCAATAAAGCAGAAACTCCTTTTCTCCCGTGGACTTAGATCTACTTTAGTAGATCGAACCACGTTAAATCTTTGTATTTATCTCTTTTGTTTTTACTATAATAACCTCTCTGGAATTTAGGGATCGATAAAATACTTAATAAAATTCTTTCCGTGCATCGCACGGGTGACATGTTATTATATATATATATATATATATATATATATATATCAAGGGGGCCTTATTGTGGAACACCCCCTATGTGTGAAACATGGAAATTGATCTATACCATTCATTTTATCGGATCTGATGGACTAGATTAAAAGTGGAGACACACGGCCCACCCTAAAGGCGGCGGCCCAACAACAAATCAGGAGGCCTTTTTCAAATTTAAAGTGGAAAAAAGGCACAAATGTAAAAGTACACATAAAAAATATAAAAAAGGAAAATATTGTAAGATCTCAATTAATACGGGATTAGACATATGAATTGATAGTCTCACCCTACTACACGCCCCCTACATCACTTCATTCTCGCTCCACCCATAATCTTCCCCATTCTCCCTCAAGAATCGTCAACTTCATCCATAAACAAAAAAAAAATTGCATGCTGCATTAAAACAAGGAAAAATCGCCAAGAATTCAAAGAAAAAATCCGAAAATCATAGTTCAAAATCCAGTGCTGCATCAAATCATGGAAGACCCGGAAGAAAATCGAGATTTGAATAAATTGTATCATACATGCGTATAATTTAAATAATACATGCGACTAAGACATTCTCATATCATACATTTGACTAATTTGTATCATACCTGCGTATAGTTCATATAATACATGCTTGAGATTTGTAGCATACATGCGTATAGTTTGTATAATACATGAGTGACAAACATGAAAATTTACACGTTTTACGATTCTTTAATGCTGATTATTCGATAAAAATCCATTGTTTGAATACGTTTTCATTTCGGTTTCATAATCTTTTGAAGTTTGATACTTCTTTATGTATTTGTGTTGAATTATAGGAAAAAGGAGCAAAAATCGAGGGAATTAAAGTGAAGACAAGAAAAGACGAGACAAGACGGAGAAAAATACCAAATGCGCCAGACACTTAGCGGTAGCTGGTCATGACGTCCTGAAGGAAAAACTGCAGTGTGTACCCAGCGCTTGTGGGAGGCCCAACAGGCATCGGGTCTGTCCGGGTCTGAAGATAATTACCCGGTTTTGGAAGATTATTACCTTATTCCATTAGGATTTTTATTTTCTTTACCTATTAGGATTAAACCCTAATCTCACCCTATATATATGGGTGCTTAGACCACCTCTATATCATACTTTATTATCTTATTATTATAATTTTTCTTTTAAGTCAAGATTAGGGTTTGGAGCTTTTGAAGAATTGGAGACAATGATTCAAGAAGTTTCAGGCTTTGTTTTTCTTTTATGCAATTCTTTTATTTTATGTTTATGTTTTCTTTAATTATGTCTAACTAATTCTTTCAAACCCCAACTTCGGGTTCAACATTCGTCTCTCCCTCCTGCCTTTCCTCATCTCATGCGGCCTGCTCCTCCTCAGCTCGCCCGTAGGCAGTAAACAGATCTTCGTCGTGGTCCACCATCACGGCCCGCACGTCGTCGGCCGACAGAAGATCATTGGCTGCTTCAAGCTCCTTCAGTAAAGAAGACTCCGCCAGCAGTTTCTTGATCTTCTCAGCAAAGATCCCATTCACTTCCTCTGGAGACCGCTTTGTAATATCGAACTTGGACAAGTCCAAGTCCGGAAAGTCATTACGAGCAGCCTCCAGTGCCTCAAGGGCAATTTCCTCACCGATAGCGATGACAGCCACCGACGCTATCTTTCCAAAACAGTCGGAGAGGAGGAGCCTCTCTGTGAAGGCTCTCAGGAGGGGCCCTTGAGCGGCGAAGACAGAAGCTCGGAATTCGGCATTTTCGGCCTTGACTGCAGCAATTTCCTAGCGAGCTATAACCAGCTCGTGGCGGACTGCACAGCCCGGGAATCAGCTTCGTCGAGTTGAGCCCGCATCTGTGCGAGCTCCTCCGCCTTCTCGGCTGCTACTTTAGCAGCCGCATCCTTCTTCAACAGGGCCAGTCCCTGCACGATCATATCTTGTCCTATCTGCACAGAAAAGGTATCAGTACAGTACCAAGAATCGTCAAAAAAACACTTACACTTTATTGTCTTACCTCAGCGTCAAAGAGGACCTGCGCGGACAAGTTCAACGCCTCCTCCAAAGGCACAGTGGAAACAATGTCTCCCACTGTGAACTCCTTCCTCATCCACTTTAGAGGAGTCACTGGCGGGTCACTTTCCTCAACTTGAGGAGACAGCCCCTCAATTACAGCGGGGCAAGAGAACTCCACCCGAGAGACACCCACTGCAAACAAGAGAAGTAAAGGTCAGGAGATCGCAAAAAGAAGACCACAGACTTCAAGTCAAAAAGAAAGAAAAGTGATCCCTTACCCTCCACCATCTTTCCCTCCACAGAAGGATCACGAGGGTTAGGCTTACCCCGAAACTTCTCCTCCAATTTTCTTTGGAGTTCGGGGTAATGATTCCCATGGGTCAAGCGATCTAGCGTACCAGTCCGCCAACCGAACTCTGGTACGCCAGTATCCTCAGCTCGCACAAAGAAGAACTTTGTGTGCCACCCCTGGATCTTGTTCGGGAGCTCAAATTTTAGGCCACGACGAGGCGTGGCATAATACCAGCTCGCCGAAGCCTTGAAGGTAAAAAAAATGTAAAATCATGTCTCGAGTCATCGGCTCTTGGGCCTCAGACTCCAAAAGAGACAAATGAATGAAAGAATTGGGGGTTAACTACCCTAGCGGCAGATAATGTATATCCAAAAACCCCCTCAACCCTTCGGAGAGGGGAAATCGAAGACCGCTTTTAAGCGAATCTTCGTATATGGTTATGAACCCGCGAGGAGGGCAACAAGCGCGATCCTCAGGGACGGGAATAATAAAAGGGAGATTCGGCGGCAAAATAGATTCCAGTGCCCTAACGGCGTTCCAATCCAGGGAAGAAGAATAACTATCCACATTTCCTACCCCCTCCGCCCCAGCATACCTAACATATGAAGGCCTATACTTCATCTGACCCGTAAGATGAATATTCATAGATTCTGGCACATCACGTGCTTCAATAGAGAAACCAGACTTAACTACAATTTTGGAAGAGATTGAAGACATACTTACTTTGTACTGGTTCAAAGAAAGAAGAAACGACGGTCGGAGAAGCAGAGAAGCGCAAGAGTTATCGCCGAAAAAATTTGAACGTGAGAGAGTTTTCGAATTTCTTTCGCAAATAAAGTTTACAAGTATGGAAGAAATGGCGTGACCCTTCCCATATACACTTTAAAATCGGCTTAACGACGTGTCGCTACATTACTGAGCCGCGCATCTCGGAAGTCCAACCGGCGCATTTAATGCAAAGTAACTGACATTGTGTCAGTCCGAAAGGTACGCCCCTCCAGCTTTAGGATCAGACCTCGCCAGCCCGCGGGGTCAATCAGTTCGCGAGTGAACCTCTTCTCAGCGGGGTAAGTTCACAAGCTCGCGTCTACTTTGACGGGGGCAACCAATTCACGAACGAACCTCTTCTCAGCGGGGTAAGTTCGCAAGCTCGCGTCTACTTTGACGGGGGCAACCAATTCACGGACAAACCTCTTCTCAGCGGGGTAAGTTCGCAAGCTCGCATCCACTTCGACGGGGGCAACCACTTCAAACAAATCCTTCATCCTCCTCCCTACCTCTCTATGGGGGGGGGGGGAAGTGATAGGACACGGCCTAATACCTAGGCCCAAGTACGAGGCCCAACAAACCTGGACCGCAAAAATAACTTGGCCCAACGCTATCAGGCCCAAACACAAGGCCTAAGAGATCGCAGCATGCAGAGATCGCAGCCCGCCATGCGGCTTAGTCCGCACAGGGCCCAATCCGCAACACCGGCCAGCTCATCCCGGACTCCAAACTGCTCACGAGCTCCTACTCCAAATCCAAATCCAAGCCTATCTCCAAAGATATTATAGAGAGATAGGGATTCGGATACTTCTCATGTAAAAAGATAATAACAAAAGGCCTCATGTATATATTTAAGGCCCATACACTCCGATCTGAAAGGAGTCATAGTTGGAGTAGGACACTCTTTGTAAGCCTATAAATAAATGCTCTAGCATAAGAGCACTGGACACACACACACATACACTCTCATACTCTCAAGCAATACAAAGCTCATCTTTCTCTCCCGTGGACGTAGATTTGCTAAACATTGCGGATCAAACCACGTAAACCCTCGTGTCTTCTCTCTATTTTTCTTTACGTTCTTTAAGTTCTTTGCATGTTAACGGGCTCTTGAAAAGTCGAGATCGATCAGAATTAATTACAACCAAATATCTCACTTTTCTTGGTTTGCGTGTCCGATCAAACGAAAACTATACTAATGAGATGGAGGTAGTATATTTCACTAGTATAGATAGATTGATGATTAAAAAAAATTCAATTTCTTGACCTTTCTATTTTGAGGTGATATTATTTTCATCTCGCTAAATTAGACCCACTTTCTGTTTTGATATATCTCATTTATTAGATTCATTTCTTAAAATAGAAAGAAATATGTGACCACCATTAACTCTCTCGTTTCTCAAAATTAATTACAACAACACATTTTACTTTTCTTATTTTCCTCTCAAATAATAACAGGGTCTTAACGAGATGGAGTTACTACTTTGCAATATTATAGCAACCAAATTTCCAACCAACGTGAATCAAAATTAACATAAAAGTTAAAAATAGATTCCAAATTTCCAATCCGCATTATTTCACTGAAAGATTCTGATTTTTCGCATGCGATTGTGCAGAATTAAACCAAAATCAAAGCAGCAAATGCAATCTTAACGCAGTTTTCATGGCCGCTTTCTGACATGGGGTGCAGTAGCTCGAAGAATACGGACGATTTGCCGCTGGTTGTTCGCTGCCGTGAGCGGCGGGAGCTCATACGCGCCGCCGCCAACCACCGCTACGCCCTCGCCGCCGCCCATGTTTCGTATTTCCGCTCACTCAAGGACGTCGGTGATGCCCTACGTAGATTCGTCGACGAGGAATTGGCAGCTGCATCACCTTCTCTTTCGCCGCCCCCGATTACGCTTCCGTTTTCCAAGCTCGATAGCGAGATTCATAGCGGCGAATCTCTGCAATTAGACGAAGGCGGCGAAGAGGAGGAGTCGCATTTGAGCTTATCGGGTTCCTTTTCTTCCACCGACGATGATGGGGAGGCGGAGGACGATTGTCATCATCGGCATCATCACGATGTGGAGAAATCACCGCTTAACTACGCAGGAAACGTTTACTACATGAAGAAATCAGCTCCGCCGGCGAAGACGGTGGTTTCAGCACAGCCGCGCCGTGGGTACTCGGAATCGTACTGGAGTTCCGAAGCTGGTTATGGCGGTGATGGTGGGTATTTCACCATGGGTCAATCGAAAAGGACTCCGCCTCCGCCTTCGCCAAAGGGTTCACCGTTGGGATTTTTGGACTTGTTTGATGTGCTTGATGGTGGATATGTAGGCGTATATTCGACTGGAGATTGTGATTCAAGTAGCCCGGACTTTAGTAAGGTGAGGGAGAGAGAGGGGATTCCTGAATTGGAGGAAGAAACAGGGGATGAGGTGCGCAGAGAAGCCCTCAAGGGAAAGAGAACGAATGTTCCTAGTTCTATAGCAGTGCCAATGCCTAGAAACACTCAGACTAGTTCAAGAAATTCTGCGCCACTGCTCAAGAACGAAAAAAGGCTAAGATCAGTGCCCCTGCATAACTGTGAGAATGGCTCTAGATCAGCATTTTCACGGGGTAGTGATGGAAGTAAGAAACCACCATTGCCGAGTGGGAGACCATCTATGCCAACACCACAAGGTGAGGGGAAGGCTTGGGTAGAAAAATGTCCAAAAGGGGATATGGGTTTGAGAGATGAGACTCCAAGAAGTGTAGTGTGGAAGAAATGCGTGAACTCTGAGTTGGAGAGAAGGTCTAATGGCAATGTCGATTCTTCAAAGTTGAGTAGTGCGACTGTGTTGTCTCCTCGTGAAGATTCGAGAGATCTTCGAGATGTGGTGGCTGAGATCAGAGAGGATTTTGAGCTCGCGTCTGGCTATGGAAAAGAAGTAGCCATGATGCTAGAGGCTGGTAAGGTGCCTTATCAGCCTAGCTTCTTCAAAGGTGTGGCTCTCTCTTGGCTCATATCTAATGTGTTGTATTTGTGTTTGAAGTTGCTCTGTGGTTATGCTGTTCCCATTTTTTAATATTCTTATTAGATCAGAGAGTAGAATGCTGAACTTAGCATGAAGGATTTGGACTGTGTAGGGCTAAACATAGTGATTTCTCTGCTTTTAGTTCTCTCATCATCTCCTTACTTGTCATTACATGTTTTGTGAGGTTTATTCATCTTTCATTTGTCTATAACTGAGCTGGGCTTCAATCAAGAATCATGCCTATACTTTACCTTCCTAATGCTTACTAATCTTTCGTGTAAGAATGTCTGACTTGCCTCTCGACAGCAATTCTGTCACGCATATTGTACCTTACGGATCCGTGGGTGACATTTATGGATTCTTCGTCAATACCATCTGTAACACTGGCTTCCAGATCAGTGAAGTTGGCAAAGTCTTACTTTGAAGAAGTTGGAAAGGAATTTGGTGCCAAGGCTGGTAGCCTTTCTTCCACACTGGACAAGCTATATGCTTGGGAGAAAAAGTTGTACAAGGAAGTACAGGCAAGTTGATGCAACGTCTCGTATTTACTGACCTACTTGTATTATCCTACTTGTTTGCTCCCTTGGAATTGATCGATTTGATAAGCATGATAAGAAAAATCGAGAAATATGGTCATGAATATTTTGAGATCGCCATATGTGAAAAACTACTATCGTTGCTAAATCGCGTGTTTTGGATATGATGATCCCATGGAGATTGTTCGGGGCTGCTTAAACTGTATATCATACTACTAGTATAAGATTATAACAGGTTAATGCTCAAGAGAGAGAAACCTATGCATGTGTAAAACACTATCCCAACTAGTTATAATTTACATCGAGATTCAAAATGCGTATCTTGCAATTCAATCCTGCTCAGTTTTTTCCTTGATTAGGATGAAGAACAACTTCGAATCATGTATGAGCAGCAACGGAAGAGGCTCAAAATCTTACATGGGGTTGGAGCAAAATCTGGCGAGGTTGATGCTGCCGAAGTTTCCTCCATAACGTTACTAACAAAGCTCGACGTTTGTATCAAAGCAATCCACGTCACTTCGAGTAGGATAAACAAGTTGAGGGACGAAGAATTGTTACCAAAGATCATTGCACTTATTCAAGGGTAAGTACATGTACATGTACATGTCTTAATATAATCATCTGCACAAATGTTGTTTCACCCCCATTTTATTAATCTGAAAATTTGCTGATTTACATTCTCTTGCTTTAGTTCTTCACTGTATTTATCCACAATTAATAGGATGATCAGAATGTGGAAGGCCATGCTCAGATGCCATGAAAAGCAGTTTAAAGCTATCTCAGATAGTAAAATGCAAAAGCTAAGAGTAAAAAACCCCGGGTCCCAATCCAATTCAAGCTCGAGCACCATTACCAAGCTCGAAAGCGAGCTTCGTTCATGGCGCCACCATTTCAACGGTTGGATTAGCTGTCAAAAGTCCTTCGTTGAATTCTTGAATGGATGGCTTCTGCAGTTTCACCAATATGAACCGGAAGCAACTCCATACTCCCCGAGCAAGCTCGGAGCCCCTCCTATATTCGTGATTTGCAATGATTGGCGCAAAGCAACGGAAGCCATCTCCGACCGAAGGTTGTCTAATGCCATGGACACCTTCTCAAATAGCTTGCAGAAGCTATGGGGAAGAGAAGAAGAGGAGAAGCGCCAGAGGCTTAAAGCAGAGTATGTTTCGAAGAACTATGAGAAACTGAAGAGATCGCATCATCGTATTGAGAGAAAGAGAATGAAAGCGAATGATGTTAAGTTTGATCTAGATTCTTTCAAGTATAGATTGGCAGAAGAGAGAACGAAGCATAAGGATGCTTTGAAGTTGGTGCAGAATGCAGCTTCTAGAAGCTTCCAAGATGGCCTCGTTCCGGTTTTCAAAGAATTGGAGAATTTCACATCGAAAGCATCGATTGCACATGAACAAATTAGGCTGCAGCACCCAGTTTTGCGTTAGAGATGAGGATTCTGCAGTTGAATATCACAGTCTAATTGGTCCTCTCTCTCTCTCTCATCTCAGGACCCAGGAGAGAGAAGCAAAGAAGATGAAGACCTTCTCTGAGAAAACTGCTGGAATTTTGTAGGATTCTTTCATTTTGTTTATGAATTATCATTGATCAGTTTATATATATAGTACTACTAGTACTTATTTTTATTTCTAAGCAAATCAAGAATCATTACTATGAAACATATTGGATTAGATTAGATCATCTGATCAAACAGGTGAAAACAAAATACATAATAAACTTTGATTAAACAAAAAAAAAAAAAAAAAAAAAAAAAAAAAAAAAAAAAAAAATTAAAAAAAAAAAAAATT
>JAOWBJ010115355.1:0-13805 GCA_028566335.1 Monarda citriodora | reverse complement strand
GGTATAGACTTATGAGACTTATTTATTAAGGAGGTAGCATGCTTTCCATATAGAAGTAGATTGGATTTATTTCTCTTAGACTTTATGTCTTTTGTGTTTTTTATAATTCTTGATATTCTTCCCATTTATAATGACTCGTTTTGATAAAGTATTTTAGGAGAATTTACTTGTGGATTTAGTGTAATGTTTGATTGTATTTGCATGTACTTTTTTCTGGAATATAGCATTATAGATTTATATAATAATAAATTAGTGTTAGATTTAAAATGAAATATTGTATCAAAACTCTAATTTAATATTAAATTCTTAACATTTGAATAATAAATAAGTTATGGTAAGATAAACTTTTGCAATTCAAATTATATAGGGATGGTAAGTAGATAGGTTCTAAGATTAGAATCTTTAATTAAATTTTGCTATTTGGGAATGAGCCATCATCAATGACACATCTTGAAATGTAAATTTAGTATAATAAATATGATAGAGAGAGTACTATATATTTTAAAAGTTTAGCATGTTCATACTTTAAAAAAAAATCGTTTATTTGAAGCAAAAAAAATACAGTGTAAAATCTGATACAGACCAAATAAGATAATTCAACCTAAAAGACTAGCCTGTTAAGAGAGATAATCAATTTAGCCTATATACCCCACATTAATATCTTCTACAACCGATGTGGAGTCCGTAACAAAATCCGTCTTATATTCATGGTGTATGAGTCTGAAGTTAACGTGGCAGTACCACACTGATTTCTTATTCAGTAAGATTTGATTATTTTTTTAAAAAAAAATATAGAATATTTGTGCACTACTTAATATGTGGCACTGTTGCATCAACCGTTGAATCAATTACTATTACTTGGCAGGTAGCGGGAGAAACTCTAAGATCAAACATAACAATACTTGGGAGAAAACTTCTACCATACACAGAAATGATAATGTATGCAGTTTCAATCTTGAAGAAAAAATACTTGGACAAATCAACGGAGATCTACGTGCCTAATTTCAAGAGTGTTGTACAACACTTCTGCCTGCCAGCCTCCGGGAAGCCGATCATCCGAGAAATCGGTAAAGGGTTGAAGCTCGGAGAACGGGAAATCGAAGCTGCGTTGATGACACTACATAGATTTGGGAACCAATCTTCATCATCTTTGTGGTATGAGCTCTCTTACATTGAGGCTAAGGAAAGAGTGAAGAAAGGTGACAAAGTGTGGCAGTTGGGTATGGGGAGTGGGCCCAAGTGCAATAGCTTGGTTTGGGAGTGCAGTAGGCCCATTGTTGGAGAGGCCCAAAGAGGAGTGTGGGCCGATACCATTGAAGACTACCCAAGTCTTGCTTTTGCTAAAAATTCTTAATTTCGAGTTGCATTTATTATTTTTATGCTCAACCGATGCATTTTAGTATTATCATTATTGTTATTGTTATTATTGATGTGATGATGTTTAAAATCAAGAATAGTGAATGAATTTTGTGGATCACAACTTAACTTTTAGTAAATATTGGAAGCTATTGAGCAGTGTTTTAAAATCCGGCTCGGAGAGGTCGATCAAGTGAAACCTCTAAGTCATAATTCAATTGGTTCAACCGGAACTGTACAATAATAAAATATATAACTTGTTTATTCTTATTGTGTTGTGCTTTTGATACTAATAGAGACCAGCGACCGCAGCATAGCCAGCAGTTGATGGCTATCAAGAACCTTCACAGGCGGGAAAGGCAAAGAAAATGACGAAGTTTCAATCATTCAAATATAATAAATATAAGGATGGTTCTCCAAAATTAGTCGAACAAAGTTTGTACAATTTGGAGTAATACTTTTGTGTCGCGGATCAACGACGGACATCTCTGTCGCCGGTACGGCCCCAGGACGACGAAAATGGTGACCGTTTGCAACGACGGAATATTTCGTCGTTAGTCCGTCGATGATTCTGCCGACGAAATTGTTTCCGTCGTTGAGATCACCGGCGATGAAGAAATTAACGACATAATTGATCCGTCGAGAAAGTAAATCGACGACTGAATATATAGTATCGACGACGGAAACGTCCGTCGTTAAATTTATATTATTTTTGTAGGGGTAGTTATGACCTCACCAAATATAGAATGACAACCCATATAATATGAATCCACCTTCTATAGTGGAGCTCGAGCAACTCTAATGTGTTGCCTTCTATAAATTAACTCATCATCATATACTATTTTTCCTTTACAAAGAAAGTGAAATTATTTTTTCTCAAATAAGAAATATCGGTCACGTTCGAAGTGACCTATTTTATTATTTTATATTCTCATGTTCCGCGAAAATTGTCTCTATTTCCTTATTCGGACGTCCCGTTTAATTGTATTATTTCCTTAAAAGTAAAAGAATATGTGGTGAAGAATGCCTATCAGATTCCTTTATGTCACGCAGTCTTCGTATGTGTGTCAAAGTGATAAAGGCTAATACCGCGGGACAGAAGAAGTACATTAATTCGAATGAAAAATAAATCACTTCGAGCGAGAGTATTTGTATGTTCCACTACATTATTTAGAAGAATTGAATGCACAGTTACTACCTTGAAATTCGTCCCATTTATTTCTGGTACATAATAACTGAGGAAAGTAGAGATATAAGGTACATGGCACTAATTAAATGAAATGTAGGTGGTTCTACCTCTGCCGACATTGTTTATGAATAAAATTGACGAAATAATATTTTAGTAGTATCAAACAAAACAACATTCGATGTATCTTTATGGCACTAAACTGAAAAATACATCATAGCAGGTGTTACAAGGTATTATTTCACGTAGAAAAATTTGCACACCCATGTGCCGGCGTCGACCACCACAATCGACCAGCCTTCACTCCCTCACCACACTCGTGTATCGCTAATTATTACCACTCGGGTTTGAGGCTTATCGTTTGTTGTTTTGCTTGCCAAAATATTCATAGATGAACATGCACAACGGAATAGTAAAGCACACAGAGTTTACGGGCATCACGCCCAACCTTCGCAATATCACTCAAATCACAAAGGCAAACACAAGCAAGCATACAACACTACACACTACCAACAATGGGCCGAGGAAAGCACATAAGTGTGATGGACAAAGTCCCCATCACTGGGCGAAATGATCTTGGCCGTCGGTCGCCAACCGTCATGCCAAGTGGCAGCATCCGCACGCACCAGCACATCGGGGCAGTTTTGCACCACGCAACTGCCCCCAAGAACCGTAAGTCCGCATAACCGCTCGCAACTGCTCGGCATGCTCTGCGCACATGCCTCGCTCGGACAAGCACGGATCGAATTCCGCCGGCCGCATGCAGTTCACCCGGCACACACAGTGTGCGGGTAGGGACAGGGCTTGTGCCCATCGGGTGCCGATGTCGCGCACACAGCGCGCATCTACCCCGCTGCTCGTCCCTTTGCCGGACAACATATGCCCTCGCACGATACCTCGCCAAGTGCCACGCGCACATGCCCAATGTCCCGCACCATTGGGCTTTACCTACTGCATTCCTCGCAAATAACACCACTCCAATCCAGCCAAGGCACATTTCAATGGCTTGACACCAAAACATCCGATGTTGTGGCTAGTGGCACGCCACAACTCGATCCGGGCAGATTTACCCCCATAACAAACCACCCCCACCGGAGCTCGACGACGCCCTCGTCGTTGATGGTGAGGATCCCTTTTCTGTTGTCTCCAAATATGTATCAATCTCCTTCTCAAATTGCCACAACTCCACAGCCTTCTCCCAAGTAGCATCAGCTTCAGACTCACCCCTCCATAGCACCAAGTATTTCGTCCTCCTGTTCTTCTTACTTTGGCCCATGGTCTGATGATCCAAAATCCGATCAATGCCCTTGGTGTACTGCTTTCTGATTACGGATGGCGCACGCATCCGCTGCGCCCTAGTCAAATCTGCCTCATCCTCATAGAACTTCTTCAATAAGAAACATGGAACGTAGGGTGTACCTTTAGTCTATCCGGCAACCGTAAGCGATAAGCAACACGTCCCACTTTCTTCACTATCTCGAATGGCCCATCATAATTCTGAACTAGACCACGATGCACAGTTTTGGAAGAGATCTTCTTCCAAATTTGGGGGGTCAGCTTCAGCAACACTTTCTCCTCAATCTCAAACTTAATGTCTCTCATCCGTGAGTCAGCATAATTTTTCATTCGACGCTGGGCCTTGGCTAAGCACATAATGGCGTATATACTCCTCCAATAATTGGTTCATCCTCTCCGTTTGCCCATCGGTCTGAGGATGATTCGCCGTAGAAATTTTTAATTTCTTGCCATCATGTTAAACAACGCAGTCCATAACCTTCCCGTGAATCGAGTATCCCGATCACTGATAATATCTTCCGGGACACCGAAATACTTCACTACGTACTTCATGAATAGCTCAACAACAACTTCAACTGGGCAAGCCTTGGGACAAGCAATGAAGATAGCATACTTCGAAAACCGATCTACCACCACGAAAATAGAAGCCATACCTTCAACCTTCGGAAAACCAGAGATGAAATCCATCAAAATGGACTGGAATGGCTTGTCCAAAATGGGCAAGGGCTGCAACAAACCGGCCTCCTTCTTTCGCTCCAACTTATCCTTTTGGCAAACCATACATGTCCTCACATACGCATCGACATCTTCCTCCATCTTTGGCCAAATGTACTTGCGAGATAGCAATGCGAGCATACGATCCGCGCCGGGATGCCCCGCCCACAGCGGGTCATGCGTCTCTCTCATCAACTCCCGACGTAGGCCCCAGTAGGCACAAACGCACGACTACCTCGAGCAAACAGCAAACCATGTTCAAGCGAATATTTCCTCGTCTTCCCTTTATTAACTTGCTCAACCAACTTCACATAGGCCGAATCCGATCCCGCGAGGTCACGGATCCTATCTAGGAAATCCGTCTCAACCAAGGTCAAGGCTGACACGTATTCCTCCACAATTTTTCTGCTTAAGGCATCGGCAACATCGTTATGCCTTCTCGGACGATGCACCCACTCAAAATCAAATTCCCCAAGGTACTCCTGCCACCTAGCTTGCTTTGGAGTAAGCTTCTTTTGAGTTTTGAAATAGGTATTCGCGACATTGTCCGTCACAACAGTGAACCTTGTGCCAAGGAGATAGTGCTTCCATACCTCCAAACAATGAATCACTGCCGTCATTTCTTTCTCATGCGTGTTGTATCGAGATTCCACATCTTTCAACTTCCGACTTTCGTAGGCAATGGGGTGCCCATCTTGCACCAGCACACCCCAATCGCTTTGTCCGAGGCATCCACCTGCACCTCGAACGGTTGATCAAACACGGGCAGTTTGAGGACCGGCTCTGTCGACAATGCCTCTTTCAATCGAGCAAAAGCCTTCTCACAACCTTCCGTCCAATCCCACTTTATATCATTTCTCAGCAAATCCGTCAAAGGACTCACAATGTTTGAGTATCCTTTGATGAACCGCCGATAATAATTTGCCAACCCGAGAAACGACCTTAGTTCGGCCACCTTAGAAGGGACCGACCAATCAAGTATAACCAGCACTTTCTTTTTGTCCATCATGATCTGTCCATGCCCGATCACATGGCCCAAAAATGTGATTTCCTCCCGACAGAACTCACATTTCTCATTTTTCACATATAGCTTGTTCTCCCTCAACTTAGAGAACACCGCCCTCAAATGACCCACATGGTCAGTCAATGATTCCGAATACACCACAATATCATCCAAATACACCACAACAAATCGATCCAAGAACTCATACAGCACATCATTCATCAAATTATAGAACGTGGCAGGTGCATTCGTCAAACCAAAAGACATCACCAAGAATTCAAACGAACCATACCTCGTCACACAAGTGGTCTTGGCCTCATCTCCCCGCACAATCCTCACTTGCCAATATCCAGACCTTAGATCAATTTTGGTGTAATACCGAGCCCTCCTCAATTTGTGGATGAGATCCATGGCATTAGGAATAAGATACTTGTTTTTGATAGTGACCTTATTCAATGCCCGATAATCCACGCAGAACCGTAATGAGCCATCAAACATCTTTTGAAAGAAGACCGATGAGCCATATGGAGCTTTTGATGGCTACACCAACCCTACCCTCAAAAGATCGTCCAATTGTTTACGCAATTCTGTAAGCTCCGCAGGGGCCATCCGATAGGGATCCTGGGCAGGCGCCCTAGCACCAGGGAACAACTCAATCTGTGATCAGTGACACGCCTCGGTGGGAGTTCCCTCGGCAGCTCGGGTGGCATCACGTCCCCAAGCTCGTTCAACAAATCCGACACCGCATCAGGTACAACATAGGCCACGCCGGGTTTGATCTCCACCATCACAACAAGATAAGTGGCCTCTCCATGCTTAACTTCGTTCTTCAGCTGCAAGGCCGAGATCATCCACGTCTGCCTTTTCTCCATCAACACTTCTTCCGAAGACATGCCCGACACAAAGGATGGACTGGTCTCATCACACACGAGCAATCCACCCAAGTGTGGCATGACTGCAACTTTGGCATGAATTAGGAACTCATTTCTCAATATCACATCGAAATCATCGAGAGAGACCGCCATCAGATTGCACGATCCCTTCCACGTACCCACTTGCAATGAAACAGTGGACACGCCTTGGATTAGCTTGGCTTCTGAGTTGACTGCCTTGATCCGACTCGAGTGAGGAGCCAACTCCAATCCAAGATTCTTCACTTCACGAGCAGCAATGAAGTTATGGGTGGCTCCGCTATCAACCATCGCCATAACATGCTTCCCGTTCGCCATCAACTTCACGTACACCACCCTTTGTGGGCCCGGTCTTCACCTTGCAAAGCACCAAGCAATTACAATGGATTCATACGCGGGCTCTCTTCAGCACCGCCTTTACCATCATCAACAACAATTAACGCACTAAGTTTCCCACGTTGAGGACACCCCCTCATGTGGTGATCACCGTTGCAAATAAAGCACCCTCGTTTTTTTTAACATCCACCGTGATCTTTGGTGTTATTACCCGCAACATGATCACCATCCTTTTTCTTTTTCCAGTTTTTAAACCCACCATCCTTCTTATCCTTCCCCTTACCGGTGTCATTCTTCTAACCCGGCTTAGCGTCACCAACGGCCTTATAATCGATCAAGGCCTCGGCCGTAGCCAGGGCAGTGGCCAAATCCTGCACACGTCGCCGCTTCAACTCTGTTTGGGCCCATGGCTGTAGACCTGAAATGAAGTTGAAGAGTTTATCCTCCTCGGACATGTCCTCAATCTCCAACATCATGGATGTGAATTCCTTGACATAGTCACGCACTGACCCAGTATACTTCAACTTTCTCAACGCATCCCTCGCGACCCACGAAGTGTTGCGAGGCAGGAACTGATCCTTCAATTCCTTCGTGAACACATTCCACGAAGATAAAGGCTCGCGATTGCATGTAGCGTCCTCCATACGCCGGGATCGCCACCACAGTTTGGCATCCCCTGCAAGATACATGCCCGCAATCGATACCTTGTCATGGTCCGGGACGTGTGTGGCCTTGAAGTATTCCTCGATATCCCACAAGAAATTCTCTAAAACTTTCGAACAACGATCACCCTCGAAATGCTTCGGTTCTGGCACCCGAAGCTTGGATCCAGGAGCAGGCTCTCCGGGTCCAGTGGCCACAGCACGTTTAAGGACCCGAATCTCGTCCGAAAGCTCTTCGATCCGAAGATCTCAGTAACGTCCGAGACTTCTTCTTCACAAACACCGATCCGATCTTCCAGAAACGGACCAATCTGACCCACCGAATGGCAGATCTCATCCAGAGCATCTTCCATCGCACGGAGGCGAGCATGGATGGACATCTGCTATGAAGTCTCCTGCTCAGCACCGACTAACACTTCCAACTGAGCGACTCTCCCCTCAAGGAGTTTGAAATCAATTTGTTGCATCATCCTTCACAGCAACAAGGCAAGAGAACCAGCGTAACCTGGCTCTGATACCAAATGTCACAAGGTGTTATCCCACGAATAAAATTTTACACACCCTTGTGCCGGCGTCGACTCTCACAATCGACCAGCCTTCACTCCCTCACCACACTCGTGTATCGCTAATTATTTCCACTTGTGTTTGAGGCTTATTTTTGTTGTTTTGCTTGCCAAACAATCACAAATGAACATGCATGCACAGCGGAATAGTAAAGCACACAAAGTTTACGGGCACCACGCCCAACCTTCGCAATATCATTCAAATCACAAAGGCAAACCCAAGCAAGCATACAACACTCTATCTGCCAACAATAGGCCGAGGAAGATAACAAAAGTGTGATGGACAAAGTCTCCATCAATGGACGAAATAATCTTGGTCGTCGGTCGCCAACCGCCCTGCCAAGTGGCAGCATCCGCACGCACCAGCACATCGGGGCAGTTTTGCCCCACGCAACTGCCCCCCGAGAACCGTCAGCCGCATAACCGCTAACAACTGCTCGGCATGCTCCGCGCACATGCCTCGCTCGGACAAGAAATGATCGAATCCCACCGGCCACACGCAGTTCATCCGGCACACAAAGTGCGCGGGTAGGGACAGGGCTCGTGCCCATCGGGTGCCGATGCCGCGCACACAGCATGCATCCGCCCCGCTGCTCGCCCCTTTGCCGGGCAACACATGCCCTCGCACGACACTTCGCCAAGTGCCGCGCGCACACGCCCAATGCTCCGCGCCATTGGACTAATCTCACTGCCTTCCTCGCACATAGCACAACTCCGAGCCAGCCAAGGCACCTTTCAATGCCTTGACACCAAATTACCCGATGTTGTGGCTAGTGGCACGCCACAACTCGGACTGGGCAGATTTACCCCCGTAACATTACGACTCCACGGTGTTTTATTACTCTCAGTTTAGTACTTCATCTGGTGATAGATACTGACACATTTTATATATTTTTCGGCATGCATTTTTAAAACATATTAATGAGAAATGTAAAAATAGGTGTTGAAAAAGACATAAAAGAAACGTGTCAGTATCCGTAAGACCGGGGCGGAGGGAGGGCCTCCCCTCAAATATTTTTTTTACAGTTATGATATTTTTACAATTTCTAATAAATTGTTAGATAGCCCCCTTACAAAGTAGTATTGTTCGAAAATTTATATTTATCTTTGATTAGTGCTAATTTAATTGATAGAGAACTGAGGATGACGAATCAACGATCAATGAAAGTAATGAAACTCAGAATATAGAAAATGAGATAAGATGAGAACGTGTGAAAAAACATGATACTACCTCCATCTCATATAAGTAGCACCATATGTGATGGACACAACCATTAAGAAAGGTAAATTGTGTGGTTGTAATTAATTCTGAGGAGAGAGAGTTAAGGAGAACCAATTTTTTTTGCCATATTAGGAAATAAAGTTAATAAATGAGATAGACCAAAAAGAAAAGTGGAGCTACTTATATGAGATGTGGGTAGTATTTACAATAATGTAGTTATTCATAGGAAAAAAAATTATATAGCGTAGCCCCGGAAGAAAAATTTTCTGACTCCGCAACCTACATATGACAAAATGAAGTACTACCTCCATCCCAAACTAAGAGTCCCACAACTTTATCTCAATCAATGTACGCTTTTCCACCGAAACCTAATACGGGTTTTAAAATAGATTTTTGAATTTTTTTTACTCTCGGGATAGTACGACACTCGAACTATCCCGTGAGCGATTTTTTTTTTCAAAATCTATTTTAAAACTCGTATTAGGTTTCGGTGAAAAGCGTGTATTGATTGATATAAAGTTATGATACTATTAATTTGGGATGAATGTAGTAGTTATTTTGTGCTAGTTCACAATGTTAAAGTACTATTCCTAATTAACATAACGCAACGCGCCGCCTTTTCTCTCCTCCTCGACGATTTGCTCTCACCGGACTTTTGGCCGGCCTTTCGCCGTTGGATTCGAGAGATTATGTGTTTCCACCGATCATTCTTCGTCCCCGATCTTTCTATCTGATCAGATTTTTGATCGGACTTCGTTGGCGTGACAAGGTGGAGCCGAGAGGCCAGAGACACACCGTCGAAGGTCAGCCTCGGATTGTCTTTACTGCTGACGACTCTGAGTTCCTTGCAGGTCGTCTAGGACACGCCGTCGTCGGAAAGTTCTCACACACCTTCCCGACTCCCCACCAGATCCAGAAAGCGCTCGGAAACATCAGGTTTGTGGGTGCTTTTACATGGAAATATTTGAATGCTAAGCATGTTTTGATTGAGTTGTCTGATATTGCTGATTATGTTAAACTTTTGAGTGGTCCTGATGGTTCCTCTGTGTGGCATATTGAGCGTCATCCTATGCGAGTCTTTAAGTGGACACCTGCTTTTGATCCGTTTTTTGAGAGTCCTATTGTTCCTATTTGGTGCAATTTACCTGGTTTGCCTGTGCATTTATTTGAGGAGTCTGCTTTGCTTGGTATTGGGAGTCTGTTTGGTATTCCTGTACAGGCGGATCGTCTTACGATCTCTCGTGCGCGGGTGGCGTACGCCCGCATCTGTATCGAGGTTGATATCTCGAAACCTCTTCCGGAACAGTTTACTCTTGAGATTGACGGTCAGGTGAGAGTTCAGAGAGTTTTTTGGGATCGGATCTCGAAGTACTGCAGTGATTGCAAGCACGTTGGGCACACAGCTGAGGTATGCTACGCGTATGGGAAGAACCCGAGGCCGGTCAAGAAGGCTTCTGGTGACAGGGACACTGGGAGGAACAGGGAGGCTAGACAGTCAGACGCTGCTGAGCATGCGACCGCCATGGTCGATGCTAACGACAGGGGAAAACAGAAGATGGATTTTGATACGGTACCTCCGTCGCATACGGAGACCGATGGGGAGGGCTTTCGCGTGCAGGGCCGGAAAAATAAAAAGAATAAGCAGCGAAAGCAGAAGAGTCGTTCGAGGGGACATTCTGGAGGTACGAGGGAGGAGGGATTCTCGACTGCTTACGAAGGAGGAGAGGAGGCGTGATTCCGGGGGAATCGCGTCAAGGGGCTTGCGCACGATGGGCGGACACAAGCAACGGGCGGTTTCTGGGGGTGAGGGAGTCAGTGGTGTGAGGTCCGGTGCGGAGTTAGAGGTCTCGGGTTTGCGAGAACGAGGGAAGTCTGTCGAGGCGAGGCTGAGTGGGGAGAGAGGTTAGGGTAGAGATAGGGCTCGGTCGCTTTCTCCGACACCTGCGGGTGTTGAGTCGGGATCCGTGAGGATTTTGCACCGCAGCGCGTACGAGCACAGACAGGAGATGCGGCGTTTGGAGGAGGCGTTGATCGCTTCCCAAAACGCCTTCTCCGTGCTCGATCAGGAGGAGGCGGCGGAATAAGGTTTGCAGGATGATGAGAGCGATACTCCGATGCTCGATTCTACTCGGGTGTTGGCGATTGAGGGTGGTGAGGGAGTTTCGAAGAAGGCCCGCCTTTCGGGGTCTTCTGATACCTCGACCGTTCCCCACGTCTAGTAACTTCATGTTTTGGAATGCCCAGGGCTTCGCTAACGCTAGGACGCAGTGTACGCTAAAAAACATGATTGATATGCACTACCTCTCATTTGTTGCTGTTATTGAGCCTCAGACGGACCCGAACCCTGATTTCTTCGATCAGCGGTTTGGTCTTCGGTTCAAGTGCAGTAACTTGAATGGGAGGATCTGGATCTTTGCGCACCGGGATTACAGAGTTGAGGTCCTTGAAGACTCTGAGCAAGTGTTGCATGTTCGGGTTGAGGCGGTTATATTTCCCGTACCTCTCTTCATCACTGTTGTGTACGGGAAATGTAGTCGGGAGGAGAGATATGTTCTGTGGGATCAGCTCCGTCAGCTTGCTCTGGAGACGGAGGGGTGCCCGTGGATGGTTGGGGGAGACTTTAACGTCTTCCTCACGGAGGAGGAGAGACAGGGTAGGACGGTGGATCGTCATCACGAGATGATGGATTTTGCTGATGCTATTGCTGATTGTCAGCTGGTCGATCCGGGATTTGACGGCTCTATCTTCACTTGGTCACGTGCTGGTCTCCTTCAGAGATTGGATTGTGTTCTTATTGGGGAGTTTTGGACGTCTGTGTTTCATGTCACCAGAGTCACGCATCTGCCTCGCATCAGTTCAGATCACAGTCTGCTCTTGGTCAGATGTCAGTTTTCTGTGCAGATTCCGAGACCTTCTTTCAGATTCCAGAACATGTGGGTCAGGCATCATGGGTTTCAGTCAGAGGTCGCTCGTGTCTGGGCAGCTGACACGGGTTTTAAGGGGATGATCAACCTTCAGCTGAAGCTTGCCAGAATGAAGTCTACTCTTCGTGTTTGGAACAGGGAAGTCTTTGGGAATGTTTTTGATCACCTCAGAGCCACTGAGGAGAGTGTGGCTACTGCTCAGGCAGCTTTTGTTTCGGATCCTTCTGAGTCACATCGTGCTGAGCTGAGTAGGTGTACAAGTGACTATGTTTTGCGCACCCGGATTGAGGAAGATTTCTGGAAACAGAAAGCTACTATTCGGTGGACTTCTGAGGGAGAGAGGAACACGAAGTTCTTTCAGGGTTGGGTGAAGCAGAAGAGGGTCAAATCCCGTATACATTCCATTCGGGATGGGGATCGGACGCTTACGGTGGAAGAAGACATCAGGTCTTCTGCTGCCAGCTTCTTTCAGCGCCTGTTGACTTCGGATATAGAGGAGCTTCATCAGCCGGACGTGGATTTGCTTCAGAGTTTGCCGGACTCAGTGGATCGAGATCAGCTTTGTGCAGCTCCGGAGGTGAGTGAGGTTCGTGCTGCGGTGTTTGGGATTTGCGGAGACAGTGTGTCCGGGCCCGATGGCTTCACTAGCCTCTTCTTTCAGAGATGCTGGGAGGTTGTGGGGCAGGATGTTGTTAGCGCCGTTTGGGACTTCTTCGCTGGGTCACATATGCCGAGAGGTTTTACTACCACCATTATTGTCCTTCTTCCCAAGAAGGATAATCCGGTGACTTGGGCGGATTATCGTCCTATCAGCTTGTGCAATGTAACGAACAAGATCATTTCCAAGATCTTGACTTCCAGACTGGCGCCTCTACTTCCTCTTGTGGTGGCGCCGAATCAGAGTGGTTTTGTGCAAGGCAGATTGTTGAGAGACAATGTCCTTCTGGCACAGGAGATGGTTCACGACATTACTCGAGATTTGGCCTCGCCGAATCTGGCCCTCAAGCTGGATATGGCAAAGGCCTATGATCGGGTACAGTGGCCGTTTCTGCTGAAGGTTCTTGGAGCGATAGGTTTTCCGCCGGCCTGGTTGAGTATGATAGAGCGGTGTATCTCGGATTGCTGGTTCTCTATTTTGGTGAACGGGGCGCCTGCTGGTTTCTTCAAGTCGACTCGTGGGCTTAGATAGGGAGATCCGCTCTCGCCGTCTTTGTTTGTTCTGTCTACGGATTATTTGTCGAGATGCTTGGATAAGCTGATTGTGGGGGATAGGGATATGCAGTATAGGTGTGCGAAGAAGGCTCCTCCTGTTTCGCACCTCTCCTATGCTGATGATATCCTCATCTTTACTCAGGCTCAGAGGTCTTCTGTGCGCCGTCTTGTTGAGTGCCTCACGCACTACACGGATGTTTCGGGTCAGCTTGTCAACAACGCGAAGAGTCACTTCTTTGTGTGCGACAGGTACGCTGGTTTTGCGCCGATGATTCAGGAGGAGGGTGGTTACAGTCGTGGTTCTTTGCCGTTTACCTACCTTGGGGTTCCGATCTACAAGGGGTATAGGCGTGCGGATCACCTTCTTCCTATCAGACAGCGTATGATGGACAGGATACACAGTTGGTCTCACCGGCATCT
>JAOWBJ010115250.1:0-13809 GCA_028566335.1 Monarda citriodora | reverse complement strand
AATTTCCGACCTTATACATCTATACTACTATATATTAATTATCCTACCCCCTATAAATAGAAATGTTAACATTTTGTCACAAGCGAAATGTCCAAAATACCCCGCTTTTTTTACAAAAAATGGAAAGTGATGCACAATATTGACCCGGGTTCGATTCCTGACCGGTGCATTTATTCTTTTATTTTTTAAAATTCTACTTCTGGGCCTACTCTCACTCTTAGGCCCAAAAAGTATTATTTAAACTAACATCTAATTTTTATTTTTAATTTACTTAATAATTCATTCACATTCTAACACAAACACAATTTATAATTAATTTTTTCGGCGCAATGCGCGAACAACACGCTAGTTTGTTTCAAATAATTTATGAGCTCAACTTTAAATTTTAATTAAATGTATGCCCACTTTGAAATTAATTATTTATTTCCTACGTTTATTTTTTTTTTCTTGTAGGAACTAGTGATTTGATATTATATTCTTATCGCGTCCTTTTGGGCTAGGGGTTAGGCAGACTCCCAACCTGTGAATATTATTTTTAAAAAAATGGAGTTTGGTATATGAACCAAGTCCAAAAGTGAGTCCCAAATGAACAAGACAAGGAACAAGCGACCGAGCCCACAAGACGGGTCGTATCGATCTATCCACACAAAAGTAGACCCAACTCACCTGGCTACGTAGTCCAGATGTGCCTATGGCACATCCAACCGGTACCAAGACTTCCGACTGAACCCACAGATCGGATCGCGTCAGAGAGTCGGAACAGCAAAAGCTCAAAAATGGAGGGGAGCGCAAGGCGCAACTTAAGCCCTTGATCATACCAAGGAAGAACAAAGGAGGCCCAAAAGTGGCCAAAAATCATAACATAAAAGGAAAAGCTAAATCTAACAATCATCTATCTATCTCTATACCGGAATCTGAATTTGGGATACCCCAACTGATCCATCCTCGCCAGAGCCTTCACCCGACGGGGTGCCACTCGGCGTGAAAAACGTCGAGGGTAGGGGTCTGAGCCCCCTTCTTGCCAAAAAATCTGTCACACGGTTCCCCTCACGGAAGATGTGGGAAAACCGGAACTCCAGCTGTCAGAGCAGGGTACGGATGCTCGCCATGGGGTAGTGAATATCTGCAGCACCGAGGTGCCCTGACGAAAGAAGGGCGGCAACAGCCGTTGAGTCAAGCTCGATCCACACTCTAGAAGAGTGCTGGACAGTAAGCCTCAAACCCTGAAGGAGAGCCTGAAGCTCCGCCTCAAAGCTCGAGGAGGCCCGGAAGAGACACGAGAAGGCGACAAGGATGCCGCCGTCCGGACCCCGAACCACGCAACCACCGCCAGCCGAGGGCAGAGAGACTCCGTCTTCGAAGGCCGTGAACGAACCGTCAGTATTCAACTTCACTCAATCACCGTCGGGCGGACGTCACGATACGAGAGAGGATCGTAGGACCCACTGTGGCGGAACCTAAGGTGGCATGAAATCCACCTGAAAGGAGCATCCTCGCCATTGCCGGGGAGCAAGCTTCCCAGCCATTACGAGGACCCGGAGCTGATTTCTTCTCGGGTTCGTGTGATTTATTTTAATAACACACATATGTATGCTCTTGCATATACATATATACGACCTTACTTGAACATGATCTGTTCAGTAGGCTCATACCTTTGTTTCCTTGAGGTCTATGGAGACAGGAAATAAAGTCTGGTTGATGAACCATGGCTACCCGATCAGAGCATGATTAACAGCTCCTGCTTGATTCAGTTACTGAGCCACCGGTGTAGTACAAGATCTTTCTTGGTTGGAATTTGGCCCATCAGCATGACCCGACAGCTGTCTGACAGACTATATGCTTTTCCTGAGATTGTTGGTAGCATTTTCACTTGTTAACAACTTATTCTCTTCCCTACAACCGCAACTATTTTATTTATTTATTTAGTTTTCACACCGTCCATTAAACTTCTTATTTCAGATCATGATATATCATAATATTGTAAGGGTGGGGGGCATATGGTATATTAGGAGCTTTACTTAAAATTTCGCACTTGGTTACTTTACCATGTAGATGCACCATCCTCCTCTGGACGTGATTACATTATATGCTCTTTTACTATATACTCTCAACTCGTCCATTCCTATTTTCAAGTAGAGTCTCTCGTACACTTTCTCTTATTAAGTATTTAGAATCTTGCTCCTCCAATATGGTGTTATAGTCAAGACGGCGATAATTTTTAAATGGGCGATGGAGCTTAAGTGATACATTAACCCTTTTTGTCTAGGCTTAATTGTAACAGCCCACAAATCCTTTGCTTAATAAAAGGGTTATTTTGTGATAATGATGATTTCAGCTCGGATTCTTATTAAGGATGTCAGGATGTTTTACGTAAGAGGGTTATTATGTTTTCCGCTTGATGGCGAAAACCACTAACTAATATGCCAGCTAGAAGTAAGAATCACTCTTGAATGCTTAAGTTTTGATAGTGGGTCTTGAGTTGCTTGATGGCAATTGAATGAGTTGCTCGATGGCAACTGACTAAGTTGATTAATATTTGTGTTCAAATTGTGTGTTTTGATGTGTCTGATTGTGTTAGTTGAATGCTCCTAAGTGACTCCGTTTGTCACTTGAAAGCGCTCTTTTCGAGCGGAGTTTTAAATCGCTCTAGTCCGGAGCGGAGTTCGTTAGAGGTTCGCTTGGCCTGTGCATGAAGCGCTCTTTTGCGAGCGGTGTTCTAAAGCGAATTCATGTAAGCTGAGTTTAGAGCGATTTTCAGTGAGCGGGGTTTTGAAGCGGTTCTTGGAGAGAGGAGTTGCACCTTTTTGAAGCGATTCTGAAGTTGTGTTCTTAGAGCGGTTTCAAGAGAGTGAAGAGTCCGCTCGAGCCCGGCACAGTCCTATAGGACTGAAGAGCGATCCTTAATCAGAAAGAGTGGGTAGCGAGTTGCTTGAGTGAACCAAGCGGGAATGACTCTTGACCAATCCGCATGCGCGCATGCCACTAAGTGTGAGCTTAGAGTATAATATTCTAGTGTCAACCAATGAGAGTCTCTGTCGAGATCTCTCCAATCTTTTCTTTTACCTGCAGCAAGCCGCCGCCTCAAACTGCCTAATCCCGTGCGTTCATTTTCTCGGGACTCGCCACCCCCAATAGAACTGCATAGTTTTGAGAAAACACAATCATTAGGTCTGAAAAGAAACCCAAAGAACCACCACACACTCCTATAAATACCCTCACCCTTATAGAACTTACATTCTTGCTGCCATTTTCAACTTTCACCTAGAATTAAGAGAATGAGATAGTAAGTGAGTTAGAGGCAAGGAAGAGATCGAAGAGTAGGAGTAACAGCCTAAGTTCAAGGTCCTCTTAAGATAATCTTCCTCACTGTTTTATAAATATTGAGAGACGTATGTTATGTACGTGTGAGATGCCTTAGAACCTAAGTTATTTCAGCTAAATCAACCTAATTGAGATGACCCTTAGAACTAAAGCAGTACCAGCCATGACAAGGTTAGAATAAGATTTCCTTGATGATATTCTTCAATGTAATACCGAGTAAGGAAAGTAGCAAGAAGTCCATTAGGAACCTCGTAGAGTATCCCCTCACTATTCACCTTGGTCAGAGTTACTGTTCCATTGTTATTCATGTTTCTAGAAGAGTGTCTAAGAATAAGCTACCCTAGTCACTTTGAACACAGTCCCTTCAGTTGTTTTGAGTTAAGCAGAATCACTCTAAAGTGAGTAAGTCGCTAGCAAGCTCAGTGAGCAACCCTCCAGTTAAGCGAAGTGTCAGTTCGCTTCAGTTCGGTCCCATACCTTATTTCCACTTGGGCTTCAAAGTCTTAGTCTGATAGAGTTTTTCTCGAAAGAGGAATATAGACAAGACCGCTATAGTTCACCCTTAACCCCGAGTTTAGCCGACCGATAAGCTAAACCTCGAGATAATTTAGCCTTATTTATTTATATCTTATGTGTTGCTCGCTTGTTACTTCTTAAGGGCGTTCGAAGGTAGAGCAGTAAGTCCAGCTCGGTGTCTTTGCTCAGCGAAGAGAGCAGAGTCAAGGTGGGCTTTCGAACTAAAACCCTCATATGGCCCTGCCACTGAGGAAGACTTTTACATAGTATGTTAGATGTTTTCTTTAAAGTAGTCATACCATGAAATGTCAAATGTTGTGCTCTGCCTAACTGTTCGACTCCGAGCCGATTATGACGACATGCTAAGTATTGATGTATTACAAGTCCGTGTTGATGCATTGAGCTGATTACGATGTTCAACGATATAGAATGTATAACTTTATTATGAAAGCTCCATGTTGAAGCGCCGAGCTGATTATGATGTTTGACGACATCGAATGTATGATCTTATTTTGGCCTCAGGTATGGCAAGTAAGACAGGTATGGCAAAGTACTGAAAACCCCTATGCTTTGCTTATGTGTATGGTTTGTCTTAAAATGTTTTGGCATATGTCCACTAGGTATTCTTCAAAGAGTACTCAGCCTTGTGCACGTTTTCCCTGTGTGCAGGTTGAGCAGGTGTAGGGCGGACTGGTGACGAGGTGCAGTTCAGAGGTTGCAATTCGGAGGACCAAAGTTCCTCGGTTCGGTGCGCTTTTGAAGAACCACTCGAGCAGAAGAAGAAGTCCTTGGGGGTGCATGTCTCCATACATACACTTGTATGTTTCTGTTGTCAAAGTCTTTTGTCTAAGTTAAACTCAGTTATGTTAAGGATGTAAACCTCGCTACTCTCGATTTTTTTGCTGCATTGTACTCTATGTTTTGAACAAATGCAGAGTTATGGCTCTCAATGATTTTAACTTCTTATGCCATGATTTTCCCACTACGCATTCCGATTTTCTTTTATGAGTAAACGAGTGAGTTTACAAGACTTAGCGTTTTTACAAGATGTCAAGCGCCCTTTCAGGGATTGCTCCAATTTACTCTCCGCTATAAAGTTATCAAGCACTATTTCAAAAGAGTTCGCTCGGGTCAGGTGTTTATTTTAAAGTTTTAAGTGTTAATTCAAAGGGTTCGCTCGAAGTCGAGCGATTATTTTTAAGATTATCGAGCGATATTTCAAGAGTCCGCTCAAAGTATACGATGCTCATTTCCGCTTTCCCACACAAACTTTCCGTTTTCTCGCTTTTCTTAATCAATCGTAGCGCACTTCCGAGCTCGGCTACCCTTAGCGAGTTTGGGGTCGTTACAAAAGTGGTATCAGAGCTCTTGGTTCGCTCTGAGTACCCAAGTGTCTTTTTCTCTTTATAAGTCTAGACTTGATTCGCTATACTTAAGGTGCACTGCGAGTGACCAAGCAAGTCTCTGCATCGCTTGAAGTCCACTCAGCTACATACGTGCCTTGTCGTGTGCCTGTTAGAGCTATCTGCTACGTGAACCATGCTTGATAAAAACTTTTTTAGCGATAAATTCAACTGTATATCCCTTATCACAAATTTGAGATATTGAAAGCAAATTATGTTTAAGCCCCTGGACAAAGAAAATTCTCGATTTTCACATTGCCCAGTTGTAGTGTACCGTATCCTTTTGTGATCCTTTTGGCACTATCACCAAAGATTACCGGAGGTCCCTCTGATTCTTGAAAGTTTGAGAGGAAGGTTTTGACACCAGTCATGTGTCTTGAGCACCCGCTATCTAGCTACCAGATAACTCTTTCTTGTACTTTCACTCTAGAAGTCGTAACCCTCCGCTTGCCCTACAAAACTAAGAGCGATTTATTAGGTACCCAAACAAGTTTGGGTCCTTTAGAGTTAGCATTTTTATCCTTAGTCCTAGCAACATTCAAGAATGAATTTGCTTAAGACTTAGGAGCTTTGTAAATCTTTGTTTTGTTGTAAGAGTGATGTGCAAGTGTGCTTCACGGTGTGTTTAGGTCGAGCGACTTTCCCGGAACGAAAATCGCTTGGCCTTCTATGATAGACGTAGTCACCATTTGGGTAGTACCTTTGGGGAAAGTAGGTACTCGGTGCTTCATCCTCGGCATAGTGCCAAAAGTGAGGATGGTATGATGGTGGAGTGTAGCGAACATGTTTCCGTTTTTTCAGAAAAGTTCGCTTGTCTCCGAAGCTTCGATTTTGAAGGTGAATATTCGCGCGTTGGATTATGCTTGTAAGTGGTGTTCTTCCTTCCCTGTTAAGCATAGTGCTCTTTAGGTCTAGGAGGAATTCGCTTAGGCCTCGCATGCTCATATTCATTTTTTTGGGATGACTGCTCCCTTTGGATTTTAAAGCATTTTTGGGAGGGTCACTCAAAACTTCCTTCTCTTTTCCTTTACCGGCATGTATCGGAGCAGCAGTGGGCTTTTTCAATACATTCTTTGAAGCAGGAACAAAA
Source organism: Monarda citriodora (assembly GCA_028566335.1). NCBI lineage: Eukaryota > Viridiplantae > Streptophyta > Magnoliopsida > Lamiales > Lamiaceae > Monarda > Monarda citriodora. The sequence continues at coordinate 7,479 of JAOWBJ010115250.1, read as the reverse complement.
ATTGGACCGGTAAAGGCAGAGGGTTGATTGGGAAAAAGGTACATATCCAATCCCTTCCTTAGAGCCATGAGGCAGAAGAGATTGCTCATTGTCTTACTAGCTTGAGATGCATCGTAAAGAGATTTGAGTCTGAAATGTAATTGTTGTTCACTCCCTTAAGCTGTCTCCAAGCGCTTTTGGATATCGCTAAGTTCGTTTTTCAGAGAGCTAAGTTCATCAACATGTTTAGCATTCTGAGAACTTACGCTCAAGTTGTTTGTGACTCGCTTGCAGTGCCAAGTAGTCATTGTGCTGATGAGCGACTTTGCTATGTTTTCCCTTGAGCTTGTTTCTTAGCGATTCAAGCTCTTGAGTCAATTTTGCATTGTCTTTCATATAGCGACTTACGAGCGTCTACAATGCTTCGTGATTTTCAATTAGGTTGAGATAATCACTAAGCAACTCATTGTCATCAAAGTGTGAAGCGATATCATCCTCATATTCCCGAGGACTAGTCGCTACATACTGCACGTGTGCAAGTGGAATTGGCGAGTCTTTAAGTTCGCATGTTATTACCTCGTCAGCGGTTACGGAGTCAACATCTCATGGCCATCAAAAAGCGAAATCTGATTCGCTTCAGCTTCATCATCCATGAAATGGTCGTCGTCATGATTGACACCATCCACGGGGGCTAGTGCCTCCTCCGCTATGTAGGACTTTCGAGTATTTTGGCGAGTTTTGATTTCTTCTCGTTACTTTTCTGAAAGCGAGGGGCATTCGGACTTGTAGTGGCCCACCTTGTGACACTCGAAGCACTTTACATAATATTTGACACCTGAAGACCCTTGAGCGCTTGTCTCCGCTTTACCCTTTCCTTGTGAGCGATTTTGCTGTCCTTGCTGTTTCTTGTAACGTTTGTACTTTGTAGCATAAGCGTTTGATATATTGAATCCACGAACAAGAGTAAGAGCGAACCCTTTCAGCTCTTCCTTGGACATATCCGCCGTGTCACCGTGTGAGAAGGCGCATGAGAGATCCGCTTGACTGTCATCAGCGACTTTGAATGCCAGGCCCTTCTCTAGCGGATTTGACTTCTCTTCTTCTTCTCTCTTGTTTAGATGGAATTCCATCGCCTTGAAATCAGAGAACAGTGCCTCTGGTGATTGAGCACCAAGTTCTTTGTTGAATAAGCAGTTTTCTTTGATGGTGTGCCACTTCCCGGATAACGCATGACAGACTTTGGTGTTGATATCCTTGTGTGAGAGATCCTTGCCGAGGGTGGCAAGTGTAGTGACTAGATTCAACACCTGGCCTCTGTGCATCACCTGTTAAAGTGCATTTCATAATCTTGATCGGACCGTCTGTGATAACCTCCCACATGCGGTCATGGAGAGATGCTAGATGTGATTCAACACGAAAACTTCACGTGTTGTATCCATCAACTGTAAACTGTGGTAGAGAACCTGAGGAATTCATCATGGGAAACTATTAGTGAATGCAAGTATGCTCGTGTGTCAGTTTATGCAAGATTTTTCTCAAAAAGAGATTTGTTCAAATGAACACAACTGTGTCGCTTTAAAACTGTTTAAAGCGGCACCGATATGCAAAGCAGTAGTTCAAATGAACTCCTGCTCTGATACCACTTGTTGGCCCGTAGCACTAATAAACACACATAGGGGGATGAATACGTGTGTAAGAGGTTTTGGCCTCTTTTCACTTTTTAAAGCAGTTTTAAAAAACCCCCTCTAATAGTAGAAAAATCGCCAAGTACAAAGTCTAGCGGTATTTCACAAAAACTCGCTAAGTGAAATAATCGCTAGTCAGAGTTCCCTTGTGAGCGGAATTTGGTGAGCGAGTGCTAAACTTTGAGAAAATCTTGCTTTTATAAAATCGTGAGTTTGCTTTAGTGAGTGTGTGCTTGGATATGCAGTAATAAGATAAAGCGAGTAAAGTCACGAGCGAGTTTATAGTGGTTCGGTGAAAAACACCTACGTCCATTCTTCTTCCAACCTTGGACGGAAAAACCACTAACGCACAGATCTTCAGTCCTCTGTGTGGACAGTATACGGATCTTCAGTCCTCCGGTTAGACAGCAAGCGACTTCAGTCCCGCTTGTGGACAAATAAAAAGTGTGTTGTTTACACAACGAACCTCTAACTACAAGATAACCATTTGACAATAAGATCAAAGGATAAAAAGAGTTATCTTCTTCTTAAATGTTCAAGTATGAACAAGAACACCTAAGGTAGAGGAAAAACTGCTAACTTAGAACGGATGTTGTTCTAAGGAACTCAACTAACAACTCTAAACAAACTCTATAGATATTTCTGAGTTCTCACTGAGAGTTATAAGAATTCCAAGTATTTGAGCACTTAAGATTTCGGTAGAATGTAGGCTTGAATGCGCAAGTTGAGATACTTTGTTCTGAGTTCGTCGGTAGTATTTATAGGAGATGAATCCCAATGCAACCGTTAGAGTGAGATGCACTACAACGTCTCTTTCCTCGTACTTCCTTGATTTCTGCAAATTCTGTTTAGCATATTGCAAATTTGTCGGGATTCTGGACAGTCAAAAATGGTACGGTGTCTCTTTAATTGATCCTTAGTTGACTGCAGAATGTTTGGCCAATCTCGAGTGTCCACCTGTCAGTTTGACTCTGACTTACTGAAATAGAGTCCGTATCTACAGGAATTTGAATTTCATCGTTGGACCTCGCTTGGGATTATACGGTGAGCGGCAGCTTTGTCTTCTCGAGCGCTTTGTAGAACTTCACTTGGTTTAGAGCTTTGCCTGTTCGGAATATCACTTGAGCACAGCATCGCTTGACAAAATTATCGCTAGGCAAAATATTGCTTGACAAAGTTCTTCGCTTGATATTTATCTCTTCGAGTGGCAGCTTAAAACCATTTGGTCATTCTCTTAGTGCAAAATCACTAGGTCTTTAAAAGCAGCTTGGTACACTTGAAAAATTTAAGCTCCCTAACATTTTGAGCTTTTTTAAATACAAGAAAATATTACAAGTGGTTCATCAAGAGGGTTCTTTTACAAGATAATAAGAACATTAATATTTTAGCTAGAAGGGCTTTGGTATAATCAAAAAATAAATAAATTTATTCATTAAAATTCTCCCTTAACTAAATATTCCAACACCACCAAGGTCAAAAGAACCGCTGAGTACTATGTAGAAGTAATTCGCTTCGCTTTGCCAAACAAAGCGAATCGTTTCGCTTCACATATATGTTAAAGTGCTTCGGTTTGCTTTTTCAAGCGAATCGTCTCACTTTAACTCACTCAAAGTGATTCTCATTTATTACATGTATTAATTTCAGAGAATATTCGTTCTTTTGAAATTATTATTCTGAAACGTTTCAATTTCTACACCCTATGTTTGGCATTAAGTGCATTTTTAGTGCATTTCATGCATGTCCTCTCGTATCTAATGCGTGTAGTAAGTGTATAGGATACAGATAGTCACGTCAATCAAAAGACATGAAATGGCAAATAGGGCCGTTGCTAAGGCCGTCAGCAATTTGATTTTTGCGTGCACATTTGGTCAATGAACTTTATCCAAGAAATCGGATCTCAAGGGATTCCCAACCGTAAGATCTTCGGAGTTACTATTTATTCAAGATCAAGATCCAGCCGTTGATTTTGAAACGATTTACCTATAAATCCTTTCACTTTTAACCCGCATATCTCATTCCTCATTGAGCTTTACATGAAGAAAACCCTAATTCTATTCTCCCTGATGTCAACCCGTTGGATGTCCATCCAAACACCATCCAATCTCTCAGCTTTAACTTCCAAACAGTTCTTTCACCATTGCCAACTTATTCAAGGATGACACTTGAACAAGATCATCGCTCACCCTAGTTCTCAAAAAGCCTTACCTAAGAAAATTCTCTCCGTCTTTGATGATGTCAAAAAGGGGAATATAATGGATTCCAACATGGAAACCAAGGGAAAGATGATCACTTTGAAGGGGTTCAAAGGAGTAACAAGGATGAGGATAATGAAGACTATCCTAAGCGATCAATGGAGGTTTTGGCTGTGGAAGTCAGCTCATAAAAGAGATACGGCGAGGTAAGACAGCTCATAAAGTAGCTTCCTACTACTTTAGGAAACCAGCTAGGGCAGAGAGGGTTCCTTCCTGTATGCTCACAATGTCGGTTTCCCAGCACAGATGCTCGTCAGCTCTGGAGCCATGAGTCTGTCTCTGGAGATACCTCAGTCAAGACACTTATGGGTACAACTCTGGTTTCAAATCGGAGATGTAGGAAATCAGCAGTTGTCCCGGGGTAGAAATCTAGGGACCCCGGCTATTCACTTCGCTCATTGCTGAAGAGCGAGGGAAGGGGTGTGGACATCTTCACTAGTGTTCATAATCTTCTCTTCCTTATAAGCGAAAAAGCTATAAGCGTACGGTGGTGAAAAGAGAGAAGGTGGAAGACTCTCTTAAGGTGGATGGAGGCCTCGACAGCTGGAGAATCGAGGATCTGGGATATGATGAGGCAGGATTCATAAGGTCGGAAGAAGGGGGATATAAGGTCGGAAGAACTAGAGACAAGACTCATGGAAGAATGCATACATCCAGGTGAAGCGACGAGAAAGCGACCAAGGACAAGCTTCGCCTTCAGAAGACTGGACGCGCTTTGTAATAGATTGCAAAGCATGAGCTTTCCATGCTGTAATAGTTTTGACATCATCAAAATTATTATAAAATTTCTTCCAAGAATAAGTTTATGTCTCTTAGTTTTAGTGTAGCTTTGGCATCTATCACAAAGGGGGAAATTGTTGGAATATTTGTTTAAGGGGGAACATCTTTAACTGGAGTTTGTTTTGATAATCCCAAAGCTTTAACAACTTATTCCCTTCCCTTATTATATTTGATAGGCACTTGTAATTTTTCATTTATATCGAAAGCTCGTCTGTTAGGGAGCTTTACATTTATTAAGTGTATCTTTTTGAAGATCTGCCAAGCGAAGTGAAGAGAAGGCTTAGAGTTTTATCGCTAAGTAATTAAGTGGTTCGCTCAAGCGATAGGAAATCGTTCTCTGATTTCGCTCCTAGTGATTGCTATCTCCAAGCGATCGCTCATGATGAAAAGCTTCTCAGCTCAAGTGAAGTCATCTCTGGAAAGCGATCAAGGAGTTAGTGAAGCAGTTCCTAGCACAGCGCTGCCGTTTGAAGTGAAGGCTGCGGAGCGAAGCAACCAAGCTCGCCTACAGAACCAAGCGACCATTCTACCGTACAGCTTGCCCAAGTCAATACAAAGCGATCACAGTGCTTTGAGATGACATGCAGAAATCCCGGAAAAAAGGTTCTAACACCTTCACATGTTCCATTCAAATTCAAATTAAAGGCATGACTTCCGGAGGTTGAAATGTTAAAGTGCCACTTGGACACACGGGATTGAGCAACGGATTCTACAGCTGCGGCTGCTGCAAAAAGTGAAGATTTGGTGTGACAGACCATACTTTAGCCTGCAACATATTGTATGAATCTGCAAAAAAGCTAATACGATGAAGGACTTTGAGAGACAACAATTATATCTCTTTCTAACGGATATAATTGTCACTCTTATAAATAGGGCTATTACTCAACATTGCAGATAACAAGAACAACATCAAGAAGACACAGCGACTACAACGACTCAACAAACAAAGTGTCGACACTCTACCAAAATCACTCATGAGCTTAAATTCTTAACTCTTCTCGAGTTATCGCTCTTTGTACTTAGCTTGTTAGTACCCAGAAAAATCCATAGGCTTTGTACTTGAGTGATAGTTGAGTCTCTTAGAAAACATCCTTGGTTTTCTAAGCTTGTAGCCAAATCAGTCCTTAGCCTCGATATTCAAGAGCCTGTTCTTGGATACCCGAGAAGGAGTAAAGCCTATCCTTTGTCTTGAGCTTATTGTCAACGGCTTTACTCATAGTTAGAAACCTCTGAGTTTGCTCACCACAAACTTTAACTGATTTGTTGTCCACTCGCAAGACTGAATTCGCTGAGGACTTAGTCTGGTTGGCTAGGTCACTTCATCAGGAAGTCTAAAACTTAGACTCGGCCCCCTTGCGAGACTGAATTCGCTGAGGATCTATTGCGTGAGAATAGATCACTTCATTGGGAAGTCTAAAACCGAGACCCCGCTCCCTCTCGAGGCTGAATTCGCTGAGGATCTATTGCGTGAGAATAGATCACTTCATCGGGAAGTCTAAAACCGAGACGTGCCTACTGGATTTGGTAAAAGAGTGGATGTAGGAGAGTTTGCTCCGAACCACTATAAAATCGCTTGTGTCTTTTACTTTCTGCACTTTAAATTATGTACTTATTCATACAAACGCACACTTTCAAAAGCGATAAAAACGGTATTCAAAAGTAAGACAAGATTTTCAAATGTACGAGTATAAATAAATGCTCACCAAATTCCGCATCGCGCTTTCAACTATGCAAGCGATCGCTTAACTAAGCTTGCTTAGTGAAGCTATCCCTCTACTACTACATAAAGTTAAATTCTTTAAAGAGGGTTCTTTCGGGGGTAACTGTTTTAAAAGTCTTTTCAAAGTAGTTTTGCAAAAAGAAGTCTCTGACTTCTTGCATACGTATTCACCCCCTCTATGTGTGCACTCGTACTTCCCAGGGCCAACACAATCTGCGATAGTGAAGAGGGTCTGATCAATGCTTCCCCTTCGAAAACCACTGTGAATAAGATAGGTTATTTGATGAGTGTACGACATGTGTCAGAAGCTTATTTGAATTTTAAATTCTGAAGCTTGAAGCTTCTCGGGCGCTTAGCTTCCTCTTGAAAGATAGAAAATATTCTAAGTGTTGAGGTAGCTCAGGTACAAATCGCTAGAGATAGAGAGAAATAGTTGCTTTGTCTTCTAAAGCGGTCGCTCTGGAACTCTCGCGGTCTGTCGTTTGGGCTCCCTAGCGGCTACGCTTGTCTCTTAATCCAAGCGGATGTTTGTCGCTATCACTCGGGCTTACAGTGAACAAGGTATCTTGGAAGCCCGATCGCTTAGTATTCCATCGCTTGAGATCTTGTCGCTTGTAAGCTTGGCACTTGGAAACCTATAGCGATCGCTTTGCTTTCAGACAAGTCTTCGCTCTAGATGACATCGCTTCGCTATTAGCATGATAGCTGACGGTTCTTTTAAGAGCTTGAGCTTGATCAGATGCTTTCCAACCTTGAAGCTTCTCTTTTGATATTTTGGCATGTCGTTTGGACTTGAGCTTTTACTCCAGCAACATCGGCTGCTTTAACTTGAATTGCTTAGCTTTGAACTGGAATTTACACTTGATGAAAGTAAAGCTCCCTAATAAACGTACTTTCTATTACATTGAAAAATACAAGTGTTCTATTAAAAATATTAAAAAATCTAAATTATTTGTCAAGATTCTGGAATTATCAAAACATTTTGGAAAATTGCACCTAAATCCCTGAACTTTGGGCCGTGTTCCGAATCGAGACCGAACTTTAAAAAATCCCTGAACTTTGC